>JBCFXI010000013.1:0-99757 GCA_038496175.1 Ampulex compressa
TATATATTATATTTAAAAATTATCAAATAATATTAATTACACAGTAAGAAATAAAAAATTGTATTACAATTCATAGAATTACATAATTACATATGGAGACGAGGTATGTATAAAAACTATGTGCAGATAATTCAGTAATTCAATAATAATAATAATAATTCAAGGAGAACCGTTTAGAGATTAGGTTATGTGTACATATGTTTGTATATGATATATATATATATAATACATTATTATTAAAGGATTACTGAACTGTCATCTCCATATGTAACTATCTAATTATATGCATTATATTAATTAACTTTATTGTTGTGTTTGCAATATAATATATATGTTAAAGTACTTGACTTGCAAAAGGGTGAATTTGATTTGCAAAAGAAGCTCGTAATGCGCACGATGCTTTTCTTTTTTCGGAATTATCGTGTGCACGATCACGTGCATACACTTTAATACACGAAGGTACACAAAGAAACGATTCCCGACCTCTTGCTTCGTCGTTATTCTCCCTCGTTTTCGTGCGCAAAACGGGGAGCGCCGGAGGAGGTAAGGATGCAAACTTTCACCGTGGCGCGGGTAAGAAAAGCAGGCAGCTTCGCCGGGAAAATTAAAAGCCATTCGATTCGACAGGTTTATGCGCCCCGCGTTTAATACCCTACGATCCACGGTGTACGGCATGCATCGTGGTGGATCGGTCTCTTTGTGTTCCACCGTGGTTTTTTCCCGTCGTTAAAGAAGAGCTGATCGGGTGTAACGAGTAGGTAGAATCTTACGTCGAGACTCCAATTAGCGCAGCGGCTGTTCCGGGTAAATAAATTTATTCCAAAAAACCGGGCACCCTTTTAACCCTCTCGCGAATCGCAGATCTATTTTTCAAGCGCCATCCGCGATTTGTATCTTTTCGCATAAGTGGCCCTCCAGCACTGCGATCATCTCGTATTTTTAACCGAAGCCCCGTTTGTGGTGTTTAAGCCGTTGGCGTGGAACAAGGAGCAGCTTTTGTTCCTCAGTTTACGGTGCAAATTTATTCTCTTTGTTATGTTCAACATTCAGCCCTTGCGACGGGCGAATATACGAAGCATATGTTTTACATACTGTGATCGTTTTCTTTTTATATTAATGAATAAGCTGTAATTAATGCTGTAACAGAGCAATATTCATATATTTATTTGAATACTCCATCTAGTCTTATGGAGTTAGTATTGCAGTGGACAACGTCGACTATTTGCGTGGAATAATCTTTGTTGGTCACACGGCACGGTTATTAAAGGATTTCTAAATTATACAATTAAATTAAATTAATGTTGGAAAATTGTAAAGTTCAAGGTGGTGAATTAAACCGTATCAAGAAGATCAACGTGGAAAAAATCGACATAAGGGTAACAGAACCGGGACTCGATCCCAACACTTTTTTATATCTAGCTAATTGAAGGGTTATTATCATCCTTACAGAGTAAGAACACCTTTAGGCTATCATGAAAAAGGACGATGTCTTCCGCCTTTTGAACTCGTGTTGCGGTATATCGAATTTAACATAAGCATTTTCCCTCTAACTCCTTAAGGTAAAACAATCGACGACCTTAGCTAGTATTTATAACAGGGTTTATAAAAGAGAGCTATAAAAGAGTATGTATAAAAATGTATAAAAGAGAGCCTCGCAAGTACGATATCCATAGTCCCCTAGTGCAAAAACCATCAACCTTGCCCTATTAAACTTCTCCCAAAGATCATAGGATCACGATTCGAAGCCAGGCCAAAGCTTATCCACAGAAACATCAAAAGATAGCACGGTTAAGGTCTCGCACCGAGTATCACGTAATTCCACAAACACGCGCCCGTAATTACCTGGGTATGGCGCACCCCTTTTCGCGAAGGAAGATGTACGAGATCGGGCGCGTCGATGCCTTCGAGGAAACTTTAAGAGCCCGCTTTGACGTGTCTGTTTAACCGGTTTCCAAGCGTGATCGTCGTGGCCTAATTGAATAATACTCGTTAAGAGCGCCGTATACGAATAAGGGCACCCTTAACGTCCGCGGCCGTGGACGCCGTATCCGGCAGAAAATCGGCGCAAAAAATGTCCCTGCGCCAAGGGGCAAGGGGAGACTCGGCTACCCGGGCCAATCTGAGTTATTTTAACGAATGTAATTATCCGGACGAGTCGGCCGATTATGAAGGAACGAAACGGCCGGACGCTTCTGCACAGTCGGGGGGCAGTTCTGGTCATTTCTTAGCGGCAATCGCCCAGCGTGATCGTATCGTGGTCCTACTATTAGTACGATGATATATGTCATCATTATATCCGACTTATTGCGTTAACCGCGTCCCGTGATTTATGCCGATGTACCGGCCCATCTCCTCCTCCTTTTTTCTCCCCCCCCCCCCCTCATCCCCCTCTCGCGAACAGCCCGACCCGCCGATAATTCTGTTTGCCATAATATGCCACTCTTATTTATGATTCGCCGCCGACGCGTCGGCAACGTAAGATGCGCCGGTGTTTGCATTAATGCATGAAAACCGCGCACTCTCGTCCGAAGCTCGCGAATCGAAGGCGTCAATTTCGAGCCCACGGGGGGAAATGGCGAAAGGGGGTCATTGTGGAGGATCTTTGGACCGCTTAACGGACAGATTGTATCGAAAATGCATGGGAGTTCGCATGATTTCGAGATCGTGTACGAGGATAACGCTGGCGCTCGTATAATAAACATGAGGAATATTGGTATAATATGTAGATCTAAACATGTACCTGGGTTGCCAGTAATGCCCTCATAAATCACGTGCCCCATTGTTTTCCTTCATTGACTGACCCTGCCGGTGGTGCACGGTAGTCTGCCGCATTCCCTATTTCTGTTCCGATATTACCGCCGTATCCCATAAATCGTGTCGTTTCGAATCACGCGGCTTCTTTACCGCGCGCTTTTTACGCTCCGTCGATGGGTTTTGAGGTGACATTTAAATGTCATCGTTTCCTTTGCCGCCTTTCGATCCCATATGCTTTATTCCTTTGATGTTCCTTGGGACACGTTAGGAGAATCTTTCCTGATCCAGCTTTTAAAAGAGAGATCGAACAAGAAAATTTGGATGCGGTATATATCTGCGTCTAGGATTATTTATAGTCTCACGATATTTCGGTGACGAGGGTAACTTTTTGACAACGATGATAAATTATAAGAGTACGACGAAGTATGACTTTATATACGCATAAGGAATTACACGAAGCTCTGCCAATAAAGTCTCCACACGTTTGGTCGAATAGCGGAGGCTGCTTTGAATCGAGCGCGTTTCGCACCGTTACTTTCCATTCGCCTCCCTTTTCAACGTGACGAAAATGATTCGGCGCACGTTCTGATTTATTCGCCGGCCTTTCTATCCGCGCACAGAGCAACGATCACATAATAAGTGCGGTTGCGCGATTAATATTATAAATATTCTGCTAATGCCCCTGGTTACGTAACTCTCGCCTCCTTATTGCCACTAGCAAGTACGTGGCGAACGGGCGTAAGTGGACGCGCTCACATGGCTCGCGCGTTCGTCGATGATTTCATACATTATTTCAGAGCTGCCCCACCTCCCTGGCGCGGCTTGCAGGGCGGAGAAAAGTAATATCACTTTACCGCCTTGCAAATCACTTTCATAGGTCTGTTTTTATGACCGAAAGTTATAATTTACGGTCCGCCCGATTGGCGTAACTTACCGTACGAAAGGGATTACGCGGCTTACGCGCGTCTGCATTAGAATCACTTTTACCAGAATGCCGGAGCTTTTAAAGCTCCGATCTATTAGCGAGTCCAAGACGGCGTGGGAATGAAGAGAAGGCCGTGCATACGCACCCGTGTTCCCGGACCGGACTCTGTTACGTTCCCTTTATAAACACGGATTACGTGCCCACGGTAGCGGATAATTAAGAGGCGAATACGAACCGTTTCGTTGCTCGTTAATTAAGAATTTTCGCCCTTTCTTTGCTCGCGAATTTTTAAAGAGCGCTCGCTTGTACCTGGCCGAGGTGCCGCGGATACGCTGATACGTGAGTTATGGATCCGCTGTTAAAGTCAACGCCCAGGCCTCGGATACTTCTGAGACGGACGGGTATCTCGGGTCTAAGTGATTCGAGATAGGAGGAAGTCACAGTTGGATAGCTGGCATGCGTTGCGTTTATCTCTTTGTCGAGCTCTCGTGCTTTATTAGTAAGTTTGATGTAAGCGTTTCATCGTAATTTTATTGTATTACTGTTATTATATCATTAATCGTTAATGTTATATACTATATATTGTATTATGTTAATTATATCATGTTTGATCTAAGTTTTTATTATATTCTTAGAGGGCTGTGCACGTGGTCAAGGGCTTTGAATAAACTCGAAGAATCAAGTTTTGATATGTCGACGTAAAACACTATTTTAACATTTATTATTCAAGTGAACGTGATCTTATCGTAAGCGCGTGACCGATGAGACTATTTAAAATAGGCCTCTCAGATACGTTAATCTATTTGCTGGCAGCTATTTCATTTCTCCGTATCGAAAAATCTCGATAACTTTCTTATTTTTAAAGATACTTTAATGAAATAAACACTATTAGAGAACTAAAGCATTCCTTTCGATATTTCTGGTATAACAATAATTTATGGACGGAGATTTTCCATAATCTACAGTGAGCGTTGGCGCTGGACGTGGAATCTCCGTCCATAATAACGAAAGAGTTAATTATCTTAGATATATTTCGAAAGATTGAATGCTATTCTATATTTTATGCCTAGAAATATTCCGAGGCGATCTTGGTTTCTTCTTTTTTCAGTGGAAGTTGTTCTTACACAAGACACGAGCATAAACACAAATCCGCATTATGTCTTAATCGCTATCGTGAGCAACGGTACATTGACATTCGCCACCCACGCGACGGTGCCTATATAAATATAATAACCCGCGCCGCAGGAGCGGCAAGCATTTCGCTGGTTTCCATCCTGGAGGAACGAATTTGCTTTCCCCTGGACTTTCGTTCCTCGGCAGCCGGGCCGGATCAATGCATTTTGATTCAAAGCGTTCCTATATTTGGCATCGCTGATGTACGTACGCGCCGTGTCCAAAGGCGCCGATTCAATTTCAAACGCAATCTTCCCGCATTACGGAAAATAGGAGAAATCTAGCGAAAGTAAACGTAACACCGACAGTGTCCGTTGCAACACTGCGTAATAATGCAATATGTAATAATATGGGATAATAACGTGCCGGTCTTGCCAGAATACGGATGACCGAGGTACCAGGCGAATGTAACGAACGTACGCAATGCATTTTCACCCTTTTAGCCATGCCTCTAAATCACCTCTCTCTAATTTTATGGCCAGGAACGAGCTAATTCGTCTTAAGAAAGCAACGATCGTAAATTCGATACGGCCGCTCCGGGCTATCCGCGGAGGGAACGATTCGTTTGATATCAACGTGGATTGCATAACGTGGAATTATACGGCGGATAAGAGCGCAAAACGTGGGATCATTATCGTTAACTTTACGACGTGGAAATTCGCCTTGGAACGCAGTTACAGGAATCCGTCGTGACAATTTCGCCGTAAATCCAGGCGGGGGCCAGGATACGGCACTAAAATATCGATCATTTTTTATACTCACACAGGCTTTACCTTTCTGTAAGGGGAGAAACGCGGAGATATTGTCGTTATCGAATCGTCGACTTTGAGGGACGATTCCAACCGATTTCCCGCATGCATTAATTATAATATCTCGTTGCCCATGGGTGGTCTCACGTTTCTCGATATCGCAAAACCGTATACTAGCCTCGACATTCCGGCCCATGCCGTCATTCGTCGTACGAAGACAGCAAGAAACTACGTTGTAATTACTCGACGCGAACGACGATGCCTCCAGCCGAGTCGTATGTGCGCCACGAGGTGAGCATAATTGTTTTAACGTTTTAATAACTGCGCTCGCGTGCACGCTGACTAAACCCCCGCGTGTAGGTATAATAAAAGAGTGCGGACCCGGCTGTAGCGAGCCGCCTTATAGAAGTTACCCGTACATTACACGAGCATTACTTCTACAGAGTCATGCAATAGTTCGCTGCTGTCTTTGCCGAGGTGAGTTTATATCTAGTGGTGCATAGGATTTGGAAGTATCTTAGGACTCGCGATATCGTCGTGCTAATATTATTTAATCGTACGGATCGATGGGGGTGATTGGGTTCAAGTATTTTTTTGCCAGCGACTTGTGTTGATAAGTGAAAATGCTTTATTAATATTACTGTGATACAGTTTTATTTTATATTCTAGCTCTTTGCTCTGTTTTTAACTGTGACTCTTTATTTAGCGCTCTTACTATGAAGTTGACTCTGCTCTCTGTATTCTACTCTGTCTCTGCTGTGCTTTCTGTAACTAACTGTTCTTCTTCCCTAATGCCTCTGCATACACCCTCTTTCTTTCGTACATGTTCACAAACTCATCGTCCTAGAACCTATCAGTACTAAAAGTCTTTGAATATATGTCTTTTGAAATTGGATTGCATACCTGTATATACCATGAAATTGACATGTGTGATAAGCGTTTGGTGTGATCATTTCTTGGCAAAACGTTTATTTAATCAATTCTATTTGGCTTTCATTTATTTGTTTTCAGGCGTCTTAATTGTACTTAAGTGTATATATAGAAGCCTATTTATAACTTTCCACACTTGAAATATAACGTACTTTTCACAAACCGCATTTGAATTATGAATTCAACTTGATTCACGAACAAAAGAAACCACCATGATAAACTAATCAAACTAATACATAATACAACATAATTTTAAAGTTTGCACCCGGCTTCTTCTTTGTCATATGATATTTGATGGTTAACAATCACTACTTACACTTGTCGAGGTTTTCTTCTGATTGCTTCAAAAAGTACGGCGCTTCAAATATGAATCACATATTCATTTACATAAATCAAATATAAATCTTCCAAATGTACGTCTGGCGTTACATTCGCAAATATTTGAAGAATAGCGCAGGGTAGAACGCGTTTGCTCTCAGCTTGCCCAAGTATTGTGCCGTTTTGAACGGCGTTGACACCGCGTCAAGATGGGATCTTAATTATTCCAGTGCACCTCGCCACACACCGCTGTCTCGCGCGAGTCCCTTTCCGTTTTGTTTTAAATGACTTGCATAATTGGTCCATTAGCGCGCGCCGTCATTTCTGCGGGGATATGCCCTCTACCTCGGATATAAACGCGACGGGGTCCGTAATGCAGTGCTGTGTTTATAATCCCGTCGATTCCCTGGTACGTCGTAGGCGGACATTGCTGACTGAAATTCGCCGAAAATACTTTCGTCGAGCGGCTGCAACGTCAACTCTCAGTCACGATGCGCAACGGCGTGCTCGTATGGCATTAAACGTATGAACTTTTTTGCGGAATTGCCGCTTAAGCAGTCGCTTCATAATGACGGCTGGCGCAAATCATGGTTCGAGTCAGCAACGTTCCATTCGTGGCGCTTGGCGAGGAGCTATTTTGTTCTTATCATTGGTTTTGTTATTGGCTTACCACGATCCGGAAACGAGTAAAATGCGTACCATGTCCTCATCAGTACTGTGCAAAAAGTACTATGTAAAATGATCACTTTTATGGGTACATAATTTAAGGAGATATTTGTGGTATGCAAGGTTTCTAAACGGCTGTGTTTACCTGAGATAGGAATCTCTAAACAGAAAATCAAGAAGCACGGTCATGAAATAGGGCGGAAATTTTGGTATATAAGACAGCGTACGTAGGCACGCGTTTAGTTTTTCGTCGAGTTTTTAGGGAAGTTTTGTAGAACAAGTATCGAGTCTCTGCGGGTAGGGTGTACGACGGAGAATTTGATGGACAGCTAAAAAGTACGACGTGGCAATTTGTGAAGAAATACGACGACCAATTCTATACCA
Source organism: Ampulex compressa (assembly GCA_038496175.1). Lineage (NCBI taxonomy): Eukaryota > Metazoa > Arthropoda > Insecta > Hymenoptera > Ampulicidae > Ampulex > Ampulex compressa. Next base: position 7,900 of record JBCFXI010000013.1, read on the forward strand.
AACCTCAACTCTGATCTGCCAACAATAGTTTCAATAGTTCCTGTATATATTTCAATCTTCTTAATAAGCCACATTTTCACCAACACCACATTACCACACACTTGATATCTAATTTGAAAAAGAATAAAGCTTCTCGGAGTTTGGAATCGCGGAAGATGCAAGCTTGCACGAACGGCGATAGCCGTTTCCCTACAGCTAATTATGAGAAATATGTTGAAACACGTGTTGCATTAATAAATACAGCATCGGATAAAAGGCACGTAACGCTGGCATTTTCTTTGATATATCCTGGAAAATGATGATACCGTGAACTTTGGCGGACGCTCATCGCGTGTTTGTTCCACCACCCTGACGCTCACCCGGATGCGTTAGCGTTTTTATATCGTCCCGATAAGGAAAAGAAACGGAATTGTATAAACGGCGCTCATAAATTACTAGGAGATATTCATGCAGCTTTCGCGATACGAAGAGGGCTGGCCGATAAAATGCGTGCATTTCGCGCAAATAAATGGACATAAATGTACATAGGAGTTCGCCTAACGGTGCTGCGATCGTCGAAGACGTTCAACGCGGTGGATATGGTGTTTTAATGGAAGACCACTGTTGCGCCGATCGAGGAACCCTCCAGCCGAGCCGAGCGCACTTTCCGCGGTTTATGCAGCGATCCCGCTAAAATCAAACGTACCAACGTCCCCCGTTGTACGATAAAAGGCGGACGATTATCATTTATAGTCGTGAATTATGATAACGCTTTCATGGCTTCTTATTTTCCGCCCCGACGGTTATGGGCCGATTCTTTAATGATCCGCGTATCCAAGAGCGCCATGGCGGGAGCTCTAATCGCATGCGCCGCTGATTTAAAGTGCGTAAAAGCTATTTTTCCCCCTGCACAGCGGTGCGTAACGTACGAGCACGGCACGGTAATTAACGCCGCATGGCAAAAATGGCGTTCCAGTTCCCACAGGTTGCTTTCCACAAATCACTCCCGAAGTGGTACGTTGGGCTTCCTAAAATAGGGGAGAGTCCGGCCAGACCTCGAATCATCTTGAATTACAGGGGCATTCCTTTTTTCTGCACCGGTTGAACTTATACATCGGCGCGCTCGTGTATGAGCTTACGTGATTCCGCGAGTGCATCCATTCCCTTCCTACCTCCTGCCTCCTCCCCACACCCCCTCCCACTTTCGCGCGCGTCTCCTCTTCTCGCTAATTTTCTGCGAAGAGCAATTTGGCCTCCAAGGGGCCCATTACCATTGGTATAATAGTGCTCATCAGGCCTCGCCGCCTATCGCCTTTACCTTCGTCCTGTCTAATTGCAGGTCACGTTTATTGTTTCAGGAGGAGAGCGAGCTCTCGAGCAAGCGGTGGGCCAGCGCGCCCCGCCGCCCGGACAGCCCCTGCGTCCTGGGGGCACCGACGTCTAGGGAGGTACGTACGCTCGTTTCATCCCTCGATATTCACCCATTTGTTGTATTGTTTCTTACATTTTCTCGAAGATGGGCACGTTAAGCTCTAAAGTCTGTTGGACTGAAGTCTACTACTTGAAGACAAATCATGAATTTGATTGGTTTAGTGAGCGGTTAATTCTCATATTTATTAATAATTCTAAATTATCCATTTGGTTTCATGGAGTTAGACTTGCGGTCGACAGAATGGCACTGTGTGTAAGAAAATTAATAATTTGTCGCGACTGGTGCGTGGCCCGAAAATAAGTAAGGTTTATTAAATTTAAGAATTTCTGTTTGATTTTAACCTCTCTATATTTTTACTACACCTACATACTACGGAGTACCACGTTTTTTACTTTGGTTGCCACTTAACGGGTAGACCTAAAGAATTAAGACATAGTGAAATAACATTAAAAATTAACCGGTATGAAATTAGATTTTATATAAAGTAGCATATAAAATTATAATATAAATATAAAATCATATATAAAATATAAAATTATAATTACATACAGCCTGCCTGGTTATATTTAAAAGATTGCTCGGATTGTATTAATTATGAATATTGAAACTTTTTGTTACGAGAATTATTAAGTTTCAATGGGTAAAGGTGTCATAAACAAAAAAAAATCTGACAATCCATGGATATAAAAAATAATTTATTTAAACATTTTTTTTATTTTGAAAGCTGATTTTTCTGTCCCTAGGTGAAGGTTGAATCTCTTGTTTACTTGGTACATGGGCATTAAATTTGTTACCGTACACGCGTTTCGATCACCTGCGTTAAATTTATTACACTTACGTGCCATGCATCGTGCAACCGTTTGTTTACATCCACCGCCGATTAAAGGAAAATCGTGTAAGAGAAGCGCGTGTTGGTCAGCCGCGAATGGAAACCCGCTCGGTTCCGCGCAGTACGTGATGGCACCCAAATCGCGAAGTTGCCTACCCCTTTGAAGTATGTTTTCTGTATATATATACACATATATACATATATTTACCTATACCTATCTATATATAAGTGTACATATATATTTATATATGTACATACACACAACACACATATATATATACATCTAGCTACTAATAGGGATTGTCAACGACTAGCAAGAACCATGGTATGTCGGCACGTCGTTCCTGGAAAGACAATTAGCAGCGGCTTCGAGGTGAGGTGTCGATTTATGTACGCGATTACGCTCCGGGGAATAAATCTATGAACCAGTTATCCCCATACTCCTTTTTCTAACGGTATAATTATTCTCAACGAAGAACTCCAAAATCAAGGTCCACGCTTAATTTTCACTATTTTACGGAATAAGTTTGGCTAAAAAAAACATAAGAATAGTTGTTTAATATTCACATCTTTGGGTCCAATTTTACTTTATCCTAATCTGTCCTGTTTTACCTGAATTACGGCGTTTTCAATAAAATCGGCGTCTTTCCTGCAAAAGAATAAGTGACGCTAGTTTAGCATTGAAGTTTACAATATAAAATAAGAGCATATCACTCGAATGTACGCATGACTTTTTCAACCCAAAAGCCGCGACTCAGTTTTTCATTTACAAAACCGTCTTTAAAATCAGTTTTAAAGTGGGTGGATTTTTCCTGTTATTTTATTGCATGCGTTATTATCGAGTAGCGCTTCAAACGAGTTTAGAATGCACATCTTTCAAACAGATATATTGTAGAAATAATCGTTAGTCCTATTTCACAATACTCTTTCGTTTAATCAGTACGACACGCATGTAACTCGGATAAGAATCACCGGGAAGAGCATACGCCCATGACTCGATGAACCTCTGAGCCTCGTATAACTCTCTTTGCTCGTCATAGTCTTCAGTCAAGTCGCATGATCGGTGTTCGGACACGTTGGCAGGCGCACGAGGGTCGCATTATCGCGGTAAGAATTTTATAAACCGCGGGGGGGGGAGAGCGAATGATCGTCACACGACTTATTTACGAGTACCTGGCGCCACCCACAGGGTCGAGCTCTATGATGGGTGTGACTCGTGTTGGCATTCGCGATGCATATTACGTCGTGCAGTAACGCAGAGAACAGGAGGGCCGCCTCTCGCAAAAGGTAGTCTCTCTCTCCAGAGGCTGCGTTGAATATAACCGGTGGCTTCATAAATGTGCGAGACGCGGTCGAATAGGCGAAGATCGCTACTTCTCGATTTTTGAGAAGGCGCGCACTGCCGATGAAACCGCGCGTATTTCGAAACGTAATCGTATCCGCGACCAGTTTCGATACTTCGCAGTTGCGTCCACCCCATTCCTAACTGGTCTCTCCGGCAATTTACATGTAATAGTCCTTAGGAGCCGTCCGTTTCCATGCCATCTGCCGCGTGACGGCAGCCGCCATTCGAGAATGGAACGCGTAAAATCGTCCGCGTGAAATTGTAATTTGACGACCAGTACCCGCTAACAACCGGGGAACCTACGAGGACGAGCATAAGAGAGTCACTTTCTCGGACTCGCGGGCATAACTAACACCGCCAATAATCCCCCTCTAACGCCCATCGAAGTCCTTCAGAATAATGGAATAATCGGATTAATTCAGGCGCTGATTTGTCGCAGCTTCCTGCGATCTTTGTCGATCTAGAAATTTTATAATGCGCGTTGCGTGCTGCTCGTGGATGCGAGGTTAGTCCTGATCGACGAGTAGGGGTATTAGCATCGTTACAACCACGGCTGCATCGGGTACAGTTCAATTCCGTTACGTGGACGTACCCGCGGGCTTCCCACGCCAATTAAACATGACTCATTAACGGGCAGAAGCCGGTAGTCGGGATCGATGGCTGGCCGAGCAGGCAACCCTTCTATAACTCTCCAGCGCAGAGGCAATCGGAACTAATCTCAACCATCCTCTTCTCCACTGGCTATTCGCGATGTGATATTATTGCAGGTACTGGCGACTGAGAGTTCCATGTACTGGCCACGATCTTTACCGGAGCAATATTTCTCGTTGGTCACGCGGTACACGTAATTGTATGTAAAGACCCGACGACCCTGCGCAAGTACCGCTTATCCGGCGATCTTCATTTTGATGTCTAAATTTTAATTCTCGTTGGGGGATGTTTTTTAAACGTCGATCCCAGGTAATTTTCATTGTCGAAGGTTTGTACTTCTTATGGAAGACACAGGCATAATTGTCTTATTATTGATCTGTCGAGTTTTTTTTTGCCAATGGCGGATATTCGTATTTTTTCCAAACCGAATTTCACGATTCAGCTGAAAAATGACGTTTGACTGATTACTAGAATGTATACAGATCTCTGTATACAGACTGAAATTCCCAAAGCTTTATTATTAGAATTAATTTATACGATCAATAGCTACAGATGGTGAATAAATCCTTGAAACTATCGGATGGGCTAGTCATAGTTTTAATGTTAATTATACGTGTCGATGTCATACATTTTTTGTAAAGCAAATAATTAAAATTAGAGATAATTGAACTAATCAAATTAACGTACAATGGATTTAGAAGGATATTCAGAGGATTCAATCGAGGGGATAAGTTTCTTCTCAAAAAGAAATGTATAGGAACCCCGACTCACCGCGGTATGTCGGGGAATCTATGTCAACTGCAACAAAGTAACGGTACGTAAACTAGTAACAATACCTCTTCTCCTTCTTTTCCGTGAGCGTATGTGAACATTAACTGGCCGGTTATGCGCCAGCGCAATCTTCCGTCTAAGTATACGAAGGCTAGGATGTTGGACAGGTCGGTGCCATGCTCGAGGGTGGAGGACGAGGGGGTAAATTATTGCTCGGCGATTTCGCGATCGCTTCCGATAGTCGTGAATTCTATCGTGAGTCCCGTGGCAACCTGGTGCTTCGTCGCCTTCCCCTGGCAGCCGCGGAATCTCTGGGATACGTGTCGATTCTTCGTCGTCCTCTCGATCGTCCTTCCTCATGGCCACGATACGATGGGATCGATGGAGATGCTCGTTAAACTTGGACGTCCAGACAGGCCATGGGATCTAGATGATCAGTTTCTCAGCCGATCTGTACGCTCGAGGCTCCGACGCTGGATGCTGGACGGTTGGCTTCTCAACCAAATCATCGCGGTGACAAACTGCTTGACCGCTTCGACGGCTTGTCTGTACGCTCGAATCATTCCTGAACGCGCTATCGGATAAATCTCGAAGGCCGGTCGAAAGGTGGAGACTGGGTCGCGCGGAAGTAGGATTAGCTGAAGTCATCGTCATCGCCGGTTCTCCAATGCCGAAAGAAATTTACGATGTCTGGTAATCGCGCCAATTGTACCTATGATTTCTCATTGTTGCTTACTGGGAATCTGCACCTACATCTATCTGATTTCTAATTTCGATTTCCCGTCGGATGTGGGTAAATAGGCAAATCGCCGCCCACGCAATCTTCCACGTTGCGCGCTTATCGATTTCCTCTTGTATTACTCCGCGATCGTTATCAGGCGGATCTCTGGATATTCGCGAGACAGCAAGAGAGAAATCTACGATTCTCTCGCTTCGTGGCTCGTAACTTATATCAGTTTATACGTGAAAAAGCGAAGCTCGAGCATATGACAGAACGCGAACCAGGCTGTGCGATCTCTCTCCCGTTAAATAATCGTTACCGAAATATTTCCGATCCGACGTCGAATAAACTTCAGCTTTCTACGCGCCTCACGGTCAAGCGATCTCGAAACGTTTCATAATATTTAGATTCCACATCGATCTCTAATTTCCTGGAAAAATACCGATTCGCATTGGCGCAGAATTCCATGCCAAAAATCCCATTGCCACAGAATTTCCTCGCCAATCCACATCCCGGCTTTCGTAATCACGCGTTTTCGGCCTTGCAGCAAAATTCCCAAAGACGTCGACGGAGCATCGGGAGAGAGAGAGAGAGAGAGAGAGAGAGAGAGAGAGAGACAAATCGTAGAAACGTTTGGCCGTTGGAACGTGGGCTGGGCCGCAGTGCCTCGTAGTGGACACTCCCGGATCTCTCTCTCTCTCCCTCCTTCTCTCTCCTCCCCGAAGGAGGTGTCGTCACCGGTCGCTCCTTCGGCCGCGTGCTCTTCTCCGAATTACGTAATCTCCAGGTACGCGTCTCTGCGCATGCGCGTACAAAGTACCGTCGCGTACACACGCGCATAGAACCGTCCACCTTCGTGCCTCTTACCGCACCTTCGTCACGAAGAACGAATAAACGAACGTACGAACGGACGAACGGGGCGCATCGTTGCGTTCTAAATCGACGGACGTCGGTGCATTACGTCGGCGCAACCCGTGCATCTGCCGGCCATTCAGGCCTTTGTCTCCCGCTAACGTGGGCGTTGCGGAATATCTATTGTCGGTGCGTCCACGGTTCGCATACGCGCCCGCTTGGGATCAGGAGGGGCCGAGAGGGGGGGTGGGGGGGCTGAGCTTGGAAGGCGTGCGCGTGATGCACTCGATGCATCATCGCGGTGGACGATTCTGCGGCTCCGCCGGGCGCGATAACGGGAAGGATAATGTATACGGAGATTGCGTTAAACATAGACCCCGCCGCTTTTATGCGACCCGTGGAATCTTATATCTGAATTATCGATTTATGGATATGCATCGGGGAGATATAACCGAGGGAGGATGATTTTGCCGCGATGGAAGTTGGGCTTTATACGCGGCGCGACTCGAAATAGGCGGCGAGGGTACGGCTCCGTTATACGTCGATGGAAAGCGAGAAGCGCCGGTGTACGATACGCGGAATCCTGGGGACGATGAGTTTTCGATCGAGCATGACGTTGAGTCGATGATGCTCTAAGGGTGTAATTATATTTTTCCTAAGCGACAAGAAAGTGTATTATGAAGGCTGGACTGTAATTTCGGTATCTCGATATAGCGATTAAGGACTTTGAAGTTTTTACGAAGTACTGTTCATCGTACCTCCTTTCCTTACTCGACCGTCATTTTTTGCTCCTCGCGTCTCACCGCGAGAGCATCCTCCTGACACTTCGGTTAACTTCTGCATGCTTTATCGGCCCGCGTGGCTCGCGGCTCCGACCTTACGTTTACGAATTTACATGTCGGCCGGTCGGCTGCAGCGAGCATCGCATGCCGCCCGAGGTGTGGCCACACAGACACGAGCGAGCACGACACTCGTGGTAAAGCCGTCGTATATATTTCGAGATGTTAACGCACACATAAACCGAGTCGTTTTAGCTCCTTTGGTTTCTTTCTCACCTACACGCGCATGCGCGCCTGTGTCCGGCTTTACGATAGGAGGGCCGCGCTCCAAAGCACTTCGGAACGAGGCGCGTCTTATTCGATTGTGCCTCCACGGGCGGAATTGCTTTGTCGAGGCTCACCGGTGGCTTTTGTCGAAGGCATAACTCCGACGATTCACACGCGGCCCACGGATTCTCGATGGATGATGATCTTTCCTTCTGACTTCGGCCCGCGCGCCGGGAAAGCGAATAGCGATGGGCGTTCTTTCTCCTTCTTTTCTTCCTTCTCCACAATGTCGCTACGAACATTCTGTTCGATTCGAAGAACTTTCGAGACAACGGATTACGACGATAGAGATAGAGAGGTGCTTAGAATGTAACCTCGACTTTACGATCCCGGGTATAGAGCTGTTAGGAACGCCCTGGGGTGGGCTGAATCGTTGAATTCTTATTTCGATATAATTTACATATGCTATTGACGAATTTGTTGGATTACTTTATATCTGGCTATATGACGACTGATCGAGTAAGAAGAGACACGGCAAGAAGCGGGTAATTTGGAAAATGCATGGATTATTATATAATTATGAATTTATTGTGTCGATACCCTTGCATTTCCACATATTATTGTAATATACGTGGGTTTAAAAAAATTTGAGATGTGCAAGGTTTTCAGGAATTCTCAGTTTGGAATGACATTTCAATGACTATGTATGAGCATATTAGTGATTGTGAATGCCTGCCTACGCCAGCAGCATGATTCGTAGATCGCGCCTACTTTATTCGCAGTTCGTGCCGTTGAACTGTGCCGAAGATGCGTTCATCTGTGGAGCGACAGGTGAAGATCGGAACGTTCTCCTTCCTTCTTCGCAGGCGTGCCGTTCATTCTTCCATTCCCATCAATCCTTTATGATCCTACATCGACCATTGCTCGACATCGTACCCCTGATATCGACACTTTACAATGACAATGCATGTGATCCAATCAATCCTCGGCAACACTCCCATTTGTGCCTGTCAATAAAGTATCTTTACCATTGGAACTGCTAGTCAATTACCGGATATATTGAAGTATGCTATGTTCGTATATCTAAAAAGAACAAAAACGAAATATCGATAAAGCAATAGGATCGTACATTGCGCATTCAGATGATGGAAAATCATAGAAAACACGCTGTTATGAATTCTTTCGAAGAGATGACCGACCAGTTATCTCGACTCGTTCAGCAGTTCTAAGAAACTTCTAAGAATCTTCTAAGAAACATTAAGAAACAGTCGTGCACGGTGTAATTCATAGCGCAACTTCGATACAAATTGCAATGTAAGAAAGATGAAATTCCTTAGATCGCAAAGTGTTCGACGCAGGCCATTAACGATATTATAGCGCGACGGTTGCTCGGTGTATGGGTAGGATTAAAGAAGCAGTTTTGAAGATCACGGTTTATAGCCCCCTTCTCCGAAGGGCAGTGCACTCGAACGAAGTGGCAGGGCCTCCGGAGCGTAATATTTCCGGAAGTACCGACGTGGAGCATCTTGGGCACGGGCGCGCACTCGTTACCACTAGGAAGAGGAAGGTACCGCGCAAGGCGCTGGATTTTTTTCCCCTACGAAATATGTCGAGTCAGTCGCTTCCAGCCTAGCTTACAGTCGTAACATCTGCCGCTGCTCGTTGAGTACCGCGGACCTGAGTGCGTGTCATCTTCTTTCACCGCCGCGGGTTTTATTGCGTTTCGTTGCAAAATCATAGCGTATCCCGGCGGAGCTTAAGTGAATTCTCCTCGCACAGCGATTTGCAAGTCGTATGCGCATTCTGCGCCAGAGAAAAGGCGCGAGATTTTCTTTAGCGCAATTTTTACCTCTCCACAGTTGCTCCTGAGGAATCATCGCTTATCGGGAAATTTTGCGTCGACAGGATAGCCGTGGTCGATTAAAAAGCGCTCTCTATCATAATGCGTGTTTAATGCATGCGACGCCGTTAGAATGCATCCTGTTTTTTCCTTGAGATCTCGGTTTTAATAGTTATTGTTTTGATTCGGAATCTACTGTGTTACTTGCGTTTGAAATTATTGAACATAAGTCAACGTGAAGGCATTTGAGCTGTAGACTTTGATTGTACTTATTCTTATCATAAATTTGTTACTTATTCTTATTATAAACTTAATGAACATTTCGTACGATACTATGTGTAAATTAGGCTAACTAAATGCTGCCAATTAATAACGTATTATTATTTATCGCAAAATTATTCTATCGTAGGTTTTAATAGATTTTTATAGGAAAGACGTGGTCATCGTGAAAAGCACATGGTAATTATTCAGCCAAGGTAGCTAATCGACTTCCTTTTGTCGTGGGATCGCAGCATGGACGCATTGTTGCCTCCTCCATAACTTTTCGATTAGTAGGAAAAGAGCACACTGTCCGTATGAATCCGCCGTTCCTTCATCGGCTGTAATCTCTTGCTCGTTAAAACCAGTTAATGATTTGGAAAGTAGGCTTAACTCTATTTTAGACACCCATTTCGACCTGTGGTTTTGGCCGCTACGACGTATTTTTGAAATTAAACTCTTCGATCTCTTCTTCGAATATTAACGGCGTGTATATATCTTCGTTCAAGCGTTTCCTCAAGCATTCTTGGCATTTTTCTACGCGCTTGCGCAACACACACCAAAAGCACCAAATCGCGGTTGGAACCGGTTCTACAGTTTGAAGTGAAAAAGTCCGGCTTACGTCAGTAATCCTCACGAGCGTCGATAATGTTAATTAGCTTTCTTCGCGCCTTCGACGATGACAATTTGCCTTCGTCGAGCATCTTCCTTCTCTCGATCGTATTTTTTTCCCTTCCCTTTCGAAAGTAGACCCCGCCAAACGGATCGAGAATAGAATTTGCCACCTCGACCAGGAGGTGATTTATTATCCGTCGTCTGGCTGGTCCGACTGCTCGGTGTGGTGCCCCCTGCGTCGTAAACACACGTTGCAACGCTCGTCCTCTTTATTCCAACAGCTGGCGAACAACGAGCACCTGATATCGTCGAACTTTGTCATCGTTGCAGATGGACGCATCCTTCGGATTACTCCGCACTCTCGTTGCCTTCAGAATATGCTAACCGCGTTGGAGTTTTACGAGCGTATACGTTCCTCGACTAATCTGATTACATATTTCTCAAGGGGTTCGCGTTAAAGCTTCTCTTTTTCCTTCGTAATTGGATGTATTTTTGCCAATGCGAAGATGATTGTTTTTAATATTATTCGGTGGTGTACGTGAATAATGTTGTTTACCTTAAGCTTGTTGCTGCGGTTTTAAAGTATTATCTAAATCTTCGGTTATCGTATTAATATATATATATATGCATATATATGTATGCATCTATGTATGCATGTATGTATGTATGTATGTATGTATGTATGTATGTATATCTATATGTATATGTATATATGTATGTATATACGTGTATAGGTATATATATGTCAATACCATGTACAGGCTCTGTCCTCGGTTTCTATATTTCACGTGTACATAAATGAGATACGTGACAGGGATTTAAAACGGCACATCTCTGTTTTTCTTCCACGCACATCAACGCGCTAACCTCCGTCTCTGCCTCTAACAGGAATATAATGCGTGGCCTCAGTTTCTCGATGGTGTATGTATATTCGTAAAATCGATGACATTAATCTTCGTGCCGACATATATCGGACGAGAGCTCAGAAACGTTTCTCGGGACACCTTGATTTCGGCGCCAATATCTGACAAACCGGTAATAAAAAAATGTTCAAAAATTCCCATTAAGTTTAGCGGTTGCCATGTAGTAAAAGCCCCGTTTCAGGATTCTGGGTCGCGCAATGCTCGCTGCTTAGGTGTTTTTAATAGCGCATTAAAGCCTGGGATTATTATTCATGCGAATAAATACCATTTGACTTGGAAATCGCTTTGGTAAAGGATTAAGTGTACGCAACAGATTAAGTTCATGGCAAGGAGAGGAACTATTAGCCGTTCGGTACGAAAAAAAATGTGCTATCCCTGCCACGACCGTTACTTGCGTAATAAATTAATGGTTAAATCGGATCATTAACCTTCTATGTCTATTGAATATGCTTATGCGAACGCGTTATATTACTTTCTAGAAGCGGCAGCAGTGTTTTTATCCGGCCGTTTGTACTTGTTATTATACTTGTTTCGCGCATTGTTCCATCACAAAGGCATAGAATTTCTACAAATAATCCGCACCTTGAGAGAGAAAGCATTTTACACCCAGGCCTTGTTAACGAGATTTAAATTCACGTTTCTACGATTGTGGTTCCATTAAATGTGTTAACGGAAGCACTGTCGACGTTAAGGCAAAACGTATACGAAGGGCGTAGAGCGTGCTGTCTTGAATCATGATGCTGTTCATGGAATGACGAAGGCTGAATAGCGGTAACAAGAATTAAGAAAATGCTTTTTAGGCGTGGAGCATGAATTAAACATTGAAACACCTCTAGACCAAGTCTTTCTCCCGAGAGAAAGTTTGGGGAATCATGTAATACTGCTTACACATTGTAAAGCTGTTAAGTGCTTCTTTATCGATGCTTTCCGTATCGGAGATTCTTGAATACACGGTGAAACGCGTGATCGTTTATTTTAGATCCATTAAGCAATTAGAGAATACACACTTTTTAAGTGACGCAAGAGGTATACTTAAGTTGTATTTGAAACGATCGTAGAACTGGGTTTCGAAGAATGCATGAATAAACTCTCTCATCTAAGTCGGTTTTTATGGATAATGCAAAGATTCATCCATGACTCAGGTCAACGTATTATCATACGTAGTAATAGTCGTAACCGCAGATGATGATAAAATGTTACAAAACATTAATTTGCATCCTATGACCGTGGGTGCCGAATGATACCATAAAAGTTGGCCCAAATGCAAGAAAAATGATTTTATTACGCTTCTTTTACACTTTCCATTGCCTTAATTTACACGTTAACCTTACCTACTGTGTTCCAGACAATTGATTAAGTTTCTCGTGGATAAATGCAGTTTCGACTTTAACTCAATACTGAAAGACGAATCTAACGAAGATTTTTATACTTACAGGTACGTTAACCGTTTAATACTTTCTCTTTTAAGTAAACAACGCGACTTTGTAGGAAAATGGCCATACGTGAATCAGCGCAAAAAAATAAACGATCTGTCGATATAAATATCATATATACGCTGCAGAGTTTAAATGTACGATCACAATAGCTCATTCTTATATATTTTCAAGGTCACCCCCTGAATATCCCGAAGGTTATCATTACACCAAACATCCTATTACCCTGCCTCATTATCCCGTTGGAGGAGTGCCATCGATGGTGTATGGACTTCCAACTAACGACAGTCAACAGAATGGGTAATCTAAGCGTAAATAATTTTTCTTCCTAAATAATAACAATGCCCGATCTTGACACTGCGATCCTTGTACAGTTACGAATACACATCTCCACCGCAAACGTACAGGAATCCATTTATACCCGGGCTACCTGTTACCAAATACCATCGAAACAACCAAAGGCATTTGGATCGCCCATCTTATGCCCAGCCTCAATCCTTAAACTCGTTCGGACAGGGTCAACCGTGGTGGGCAAACAGGTGATCACTTTAATAAATTCTATCGGCGAAATCACTTCGAGGAATCGGTATATTATATCAAAACGTGCCGCGGCATACTTTCGTGCTGTCTGTTTTATGAAATTATCCAGATACACGGTCACATATATATATATAGTTCGGTTCACATAAAACACAAGATCATAAACCTTGTCCTATCTCGAAGATATGAGAATCATAATTCAAGTTGGCAATTAATTATGCATTCCTCTTGCGCTTCTATTATCATGAATCTTTTCTGATGATCTATGAAGGAATTAATATCAATATCCGATGGCACGACTGATTAAGTTTGATAAAGGCTCAATTGATTCGTGCAGGAACACCCGCAGCAGCAAAGTCGCTCCACGTTCGGTCTACGAAAATCCGCTGCTGAGCTATACCAAATCGAAGAGAGAACGAACGAGGCGACAGTCCAATCCAGATACCATCGCGCTATGTCCCACGGAACCGCAGTACATCACGCCGAGAGCTGCTCTGAATAATCAAGGCAACTGGATGTACGTGGTGAATCTACAGGATCAAACGAAGTATTCGCAAGTTGTGAGAAGTGAGAGATGCTCGTAAGTGACTTCTGCGGTACTCGTACGCAATCGGATCCACCTAATTTTTTTCACGATATCGTATAACACGACGGACGCAAACTTGTCGTAATCCGTATTGCTTGAAAACAGATGATAGACTACTGAGAAGGAATGTACTATTATTCAGCACCTTTTATACTACTATCTAATAGGTTCCGTGCTGAACTTATTTACTTTCGTGCTGGAATAACGCGGTATACGTGAAATTCCAAATGGCTTGAAGGCAAAGTTCAGCATGGGACGGAAAGTCTCGTACCACGCGGCGCGGAACGTGTTAACTGGAAAATTGTCCGTCAGAATATTTACTATATAGTCAGTATTGTTATATATGCAATACTATATATTCATCGTAAGGGTATCAAGATTCTTTGTCATGTTTTTACGTTGTGAAACAGCGTGATATAAATCTCGTTGGATTATACGATGGAAGAGAAAAATCCTTGTTATCACGCATACGGGATTATTCCATAAGTTGGATTAACGTATTTATGTATATACTTTAAGTATAATCGGGCGCATTAAGTATTTTCAAATACTCTTTCCCTAAAGCCATTCTTTAAATTGAATATCTTCGTGAAATTTTCACGATCGTATAAAAATGATTAGGGAAATATCATCTGTGAAATAATTATATGTGTTCATAGCAACACATTATAGTGTAATAAGCGTAAAATTACTCTTACTCATGGATCAATTTCAGCAATGACGTCTGCAACGGCATCTGTTCTGTTCCTGCTGGATATACCAGCAAATGCCAACAGCAGTACGTGCAGAAAAGATTAGTTGCACTTGAAGGAAGCGGCAATCGGCTCTACACGGATGTATTCTGGTTTCCGCACGGCTGCTCCTGCCAAATTATGCTGAATTATTCAAACTAACTTGTACCTCATTGGCGCTCTGTATATCGTAGAAAAAGTCTCCTCGCAAACTACCTAAATTTCTATGATAGCGAGGAAAATCATGTGTCCGGTAAATGCCAGGTACATTCATATTTCTGTATTAATTAATTGTTGCAAGTTGAAGAAGTAGTTTTCTTCGATCAAACGGTTTATATATTCTGTACTGTGCTTGCAAGTTATCGCTTAATCACCTTTAGAAGTTTAAAGTACTTTAGAATATCAGGCGTCTACCATTCTGTTATATATTAACGTGCACAATTACATTATTACCGAACTAAATTACGAGAAAAGTTACTTGTGTAACTTTTGTTTATGTATATATATGTATATATATACATATGTATATATACATATATACATATATACATATATATCATAATCATACATTCATTCGATAAATAGAAGCTGTAAGAATTCTAAGTAATTCTAAGAAATTGCAGCTAAAGAATTTATCACGTATGGTAATGTAGAACTTTTATAGCTATTAGAAAAGAAAATTTAGTATTACCTTTGTGACTTACAAGTAGGTATGTGTGTATCAAAGTAATACATGGAATGTGTAGATGAGCTGTAGATTTTTAAAAATTAGTTTTGCAAATTGCCGTAGAGCGGACGAGAATTCATATTTTAAGGCCAGATGTCGTTACCTATCACGATGAGTACATGCTCTATAGTACCTCTCGCCCACATCAGTGATACTCCGATGGGTTATTTTTTCAATATCATATTATCTGTTAAGGTCACGAATGAGGAATTTACTAACTGCATTTTATTAATCGAATATTCTATGCCATTCATACTTGTTATAGTTTAAATTTCTCGTGTGATACCATAATCTTAATTAAGACCTTTACTACCGTTACTGCAAATTCTGGAATAGGTTAACATTCGCGCGTTTTATTGACAAGCCACTTACTTGTTTTAATGAAAATTACGTTAAATAGCGTTACAAATTATATCGTTATATTTAAAAATATTTAAATGTGATCTTTTTTTGATACAAAAAGTTACTATATTTAAGAGCAGAAATACAATGTATACGTTTTTATACCACGATATTACACTAATTACCCATACACCCGACATGTTCCATTTTTATTTTAAGCTTATAACTTCGACACGATGGCTGTAGGATGGTTGGTGTAAGTAACTTTTAGCTACAAGTTTTACCACTAAATAGATTATGTCCAGTGACTAATCGCGACGATTTGTCAACAAAGATTAACCTTTATACCGTTAAAGCACGGAAGCGATTCCAGGCGTAAAATACGGGATCTGGATTTTCTCTCCTGCGTAAAAAAGGCCAAAAGAAAGAAGGAAGAGGACGAAGGACAAGTGCTACGAGGTCAGACACGCGCAGGATGCGCAGAATTTTTTCATCGTGATGCTACGCACTCCCTTCGCTTTACGCGCTTTTTACGATCACTGGTGCTTCCAACCCTCCTCGAGTTTTCGATCCGTGTTCTCGGTCCTACGCATATTTTAAGGGGAATGCGATGTGAATTAATTACAAACAGCGAAACGTTAGGACATTACTTTAAGAAATATTTATCGACATTACGCTTCGGTCAGTTTATGTCGTACGAACGTTTTTCTTTTCTGTTCATTTGGTGTTAATTCGTAATGCGTTTATTACGCGTATGCATTTATTGCGCAACAATACGTTCAAAGAAATATAGTTAGCTACGGACAATGGGCATGCGTATTTTTCACTGGTATTATACCAACCTGTTTCAGTTTACAGAATAATTAAGATCCTTTGTAGTATTCGGATTTCATATCTTTAGTCTTTTTCTGAAAATAGTATAATATGTCTACACAGGCAGTTAATGAGTAATACTGTTGGTATTATATGGAAGAAGTAAAAGAAACACGCAGTGCCTAAACCTGTACGAATCTCGTAGAGATCGTGTCTATCGAATTTCCAAACTTGACGCTTTCCAAATTTATTCAAAGAGAAAAAATGTCATAACACGAGAGCATCTTGTTTTTAAAAAATTATGAAATACTTCCGGTTAAAATTTGATTAATTAATTGCAATGTTATTGTCGACATTACAGTAACTTTATAACAAAATGCAATTGATAGATACTGTACGAATATTTATATTCGACAGCATAAAATAATCTTTCTCTAAAATCTTCTAAGATTTCTCAAGCATTTTGATACAAAGAAATATCTTCTACAGTTATGTCTCAGTCGAGGAGAAACGGTGTCTATACATCTACATTTTCCTTCTTTTTTAATAACACCTATGTATATTTATTATTAATTACACATCATTAAATCTATAATTTAAATGCAATTGATCGTTTAATATGTGATAATATTGCATTTAAGTAATACAATTAGGTACACAATTGCAAATAAAGATTAATCTATATACGTATAGCTCGACGTAAAATGTATTGTACATAATATCGGGGTATTAGATAAGTGGATAAATATTACAAAAAGAGAAAGATCGATAGAACCCCGAATCTACGTTGGATATTAAGAACAAAAGGAACAAGCTTTCGTCCAATCAATTGCATTCTGCGCATCGCGTAAAAGCTACGCATGTTTCGCGCGCTCGCACACGTTTGTTAACCCTTTCCAGCCCAATAATGCCACTTACCATAATCCGTATAATCTCCTTTTACTAACCAAGTACCTCTAAATCCTTTTCTCTAAAATAATTTCCTTGCCAAAAAATACTATTTTCGGCTAGAAAGGGTTAACGGAAAAGCTGAAAGTCATCCTCAAAAACATCCCAAACTTCCTCTGACCGCCCCTGCGTACTCCCACGTGTCCAAACGAATCGATCGACGGAAGGAAGCTCGATAATAAAAACGAACTTCCACGTCGAGGTAGAAACTGGCATATCGTAGAGCTCTCCACGCTACAATACAACGCGACGCCGTGGAAGCCAGCACGCGTGCCAGATTCTACGCCGATGCACGCCGCTCGAAAGGAAAGCTCGCCGGCACTCGGAAGGCCCGCTCGCGAGAGGAAAAATTGCATGCTCCCTGCATCCTGCGTGCCACCGATCGGCGGAGTGTGCGTGCACGCACACGCACCGTTTATCCCGCTCGTTGCGTGCAAAGCGCGTACTCGTACGTACCTATGCGTTATATTCATTCGACGCCTCCTTCCGCAGTGCCCCCTCCGCCGAGCGGCGAGCCACCCCCGGCTACCTGCGCCCAGGAAAAAAGGGGTGAATTTCTAGGCACGTAAGGGCCCCGGCAATGCACCTACATTGACTATCTACGTGCACTTGTGCACTACGCGCTTCCCACCCCCGTCGTTCTAACCTCCAGCATCGCCATCGTCGTCGAACCACCGCTCTCCACCGGCCCCTTTCGTAATCCAGGAGTGCGTACCGGGGGGATGCACGCACACAAGGTGGATGGCAGCGCGGGTACCGAGGCTACTTGAAGGGTTTCCATTTATATGCGCGCACGCACCCCGCCTCGGGGGAGTGCGCGCGCGCGCGCTCGCGCGCGGCCGGTGCCCCTGGAGGGAAGGAGACAGTGCGTGGCTGAAGGAGGACGTCGAGAGCGGGTTGAAGTCGAGTCCTGGAGAAAAGTATATATTACACTCTCGTAGTAATAGGCCAACCGTATACCTGTGCACGTAATTATCCTGCGAAGTACCGGGGCCTTTCTCGATGGCCAACCAAGAGGGTACAGCGGCTCTCTCGGGGAATGGCGAATTTCGAGGGTGCCCCTACGTGCTTTTCTCTAAAACACGCTTCGAGCTTTCCTCCTTCTTCGAGCATCGTCCTTCTCCTTATCGCGGGGAAGGCTCGATGCATTTTTCGTAGTCGGACGCCATTTTCTGACTATTCGCTGTCCGCCCGCTGGAGAGACTCGCTTTCCTTCCCCGCTTTATTGGCCTCCGCCTCGGAGATTATTCTCGAGGATGGGAAGCGATATGCGATATAGGAGCAGTTTTAAAAGCCGGTAGCGTTAAAAGAGAATAAGGTGCATTATATTGAAGTTTATACGACCTGGGAGAATTCTGTCATACTGTTTTTATAGCGGAACTTCGGAGCGGATCGTAACTCAGAATTTTATTGAACGGTCTTTATAGCGCCGTTTGTGTGTAAGTAAAATAATTTTTGCTCCGCAACTTTTTACAATTTTGGAAAGCTGTTGGCACGTGAGATAAGGCGGATATGTGAAAAGTGTCGTGTATTAAAAGTCAAATATATTTTTCTACTTACGCGGAAAATCTGAGTTCAAATCTCGCCTATCGCCTCTGATTTTTTAATGCGATATATATATATATATATCGTAGCGCTGCTGGTACGGGATTAATTTTAAAGAGTAGATTAACTTTAGCAGTCTATGTCAAAAATGAATAAAACAAATAACATATTTTTTACCATTTCTTTAACTTCAAATACACAATTTATTGGCTTTTAATTACACTAGGTATTATCAAGCGTCCTTTTCCAGGTAAATTTGGATGAGCCAGTCGAAACGATACGCACTGATTTGCTGACAACGTACACCACAAATATTCCAAATTCAACGCGATGTTAGTGCTTCTAATTAGCGAAGCAGTTCTCATTCATGGCCCCTCGTAAACCTAAAGCGATATAAGTCGAGAAAATTTCGTGCAAATTTACGTCGATCGCAGTTGGAATTAAAACGCTTCGCTCCTTATCCCTCTGCCGCCTCCGATAAAACCCTACATTATTATACATATTTCCAGACAAGTTTTTTCGTACATATGTAAAAACGCTAAAACAGAATCGACGAATTTTCTGCGGCTCTCAATTTTAAAGTGGTTTTACTTTCAATAATATTAAAACATATATATCTGCGTTTATATATACATACATAGATATGTACATAAGCATACATATGTATGTATATATATATATGTATATGCAAAACAGAAAGAGAGAGAGAAACAGAAAAGCCTCTAAAACCATTAGCTTGTATGGCATTAATGGCGATAAAACATCTGATAAATCCAAAGCACAATTTTAAAAATACCCATTTAAATCAGGGAAAATCGTGAAAAAAAGCTACGAAATGAAAAGCGTACTTTCATCGAAACGTCGTGATTTCGTGATATTCCTTCAAAGCATCCAGCACGTCGCCTTATACATACTATTTTTCGCCAGCGGTACTTCACACAGAATCGCCAATAGATTCGACTATCTCGATTGAAGGAAGTAAAATGCGGGCGCGGTTTTTCCGGCACCTCGAGGAGATTAAAGTTTAGGGTTTATTCAGGTGCTCCCCACATCGCGAACTTTTTTCTCTTCGAAGTTCTTGACGCGCTACCCCCTCCGGGCGAGTTTTGTGATAATCTCTGGGCCAAAAGTCGATGGCGCTCTTTCCTCTTTTTTTTTCCTCCTCGTTCTATGGCCTCCCTATTTGCCTCTCGCTCGTTCCACTCCCCTTTGGCCATTCGGCCGTCTCTCTCGCTCACCCGGGCAATACTTTGGTCCAGCGGCAGAGCCGAGCGTCGGGATAAAGTCACGAGCAGTAATTATGAACGATAGCAGGGGAGAGAGAGGATATAATTGTGATTGATGGAGAGACGAGAAGAGAGCGGGGGTGACTTCCTTTTAATCTCGAACCTAACCCTTTCGTTCATCCATTGCCGCTTCTGCTTGCGCGTCAACGCGATTTTATTACCTTCAACCGGATTTTTCCGGAAAAGAATTCGGATGTCCTGAGTTGGGGGTACACTCGCTTGATTTCAGTATAATAGATCGTTAAACATTGATGGCCTGATATAGCCAAAGCAGCATTTATTTTTAAGCGTATGTATGTACATTATTATAAAATATGTATAATGTATATACCTTTATAATACATTATAACAGTTTATAACAGACACATTTGCAAATATACAATCAAAGTTTTGCAAAGTAACCAGATATTCCTCTCCCGGTTGGCCAGTCGTAAAACACAGTAGCGTGAAAAATAAATGGGAAGTTTAACATCACGAACTAGAAAGCATCGAATTTATTATACACTATGTGTCATGTGTTTGTGGTGCAACGTGTTTGCGTTTCCAATTTTTAAACAGACGACTTGAGCGTTGAATCGATACATATATTTTTAGAAAAATATTATTTTTTTAAGCAAAGACCAGTGCAGGATGATATAGAACAGAAAGGTGGACGGATTTTATTTATGACCTGGTCTTCTATTTTTTTAAGCACGAAGTGTAGGCAGATAATTAAAGTCAGTCAATCATCGATTACCAAGCGAATTTCGTTAATATATAATCTGACCCATTTTCCCTCACACCGATACCATGTAGAATGTCCTAAGCTGGTGGTCAAATAGGTCAAGTTTACGAGATACCCCAATTCTCCATAAACCCTTTCCGCTTAGCCGAAACATCCCGCGGTCTTCTGTTTTGCTTTAGGTGGGGTCCTCTTCCTCTTCTTCCTCACCTCCATACCTCGCCCTCAATCCGAGACCCTTCTGCTGCATACCATTTGAGTCTCACCCTGCAAATAACACCTACACTTCCAAATATTTCGAGGATTTGGGGGATGGTGTAGGTATGTTCGTTCCATGGTACTTTATGCTTTCATATCGTTAACATTACACCCCTTTCAAGAAGAGAAATAAGGGAAAAATATAGCGCTCTGGCTCCTTTATTAGTACAATTCAAGACGTTTCTCACTCTGTTCTACATTACTGATACCAGTAACAAGCGTTCTTGGTTCGCGTGCTTTAAAGAACCATTGAGATTTCTATTACCACAAATATCGTACTGCCGTCGTTGAAATCTATCGTCAAATAGCAAGGATACACTCTGGGTTCAATGATCTTACGATTAAATCTGTGATAATGTACGTCAGAGAACATGGATAAAACTCGTATTAATTTTATCATGCGCGTTTTTAAATAATGCTACCTCCACGCGTTAGATTATTAACGAATTTTAAGATCTACCCAGACGCAGGATGAGAAAGCGAATATTCGCGGATAATCCTTCGAAGCCGCCAGCGCGTCTCCCGGAAGGAAAAAAAAAGTGTCGTGAAAATTCAGTTTCGCGCATCCCAAAGGCGATAAGCTACCACCCGGAAACCGAACAAGCGGTGTCTTTCTCCTTCCTCTCTCTTTTTCCCCCGGTGGAAATGTACGCGCGTGGTAATATATATAGATACGTACACACGCGCCACGTGCTCGTGCCGCGCTCCGGCTCGAAGTTTGCGGGGCATCGATCGTACTCTGGCGTGTACACGCGGTCCTATGCGACTCTCTCCTCGTGGCCCGCAGGATCTTCTGTGTGCGTGTGAGCCCTCGCGCGTGCGCTCTTTACGCCGCGCTTACGCACGCACACGCACATGCCCTCAGGTCTCCTATGTACATCGCGCATGTACCCCCTTATATACAGGAACGAGTTATTTCGTAGAATTCGAAGCAAAAGAAGCGCGCGAGTTTCCTATCGGCGGGGAAAAAATATGACTGGGTGGATACACCGTGTCGATCCGCCACCCCTTCCGGCTCCCGCCCCGCGGAGCGAGGTCTTTGAGCCCCATTTCACGCGGGAAATCGCGGACTCGCCTAACCCGGCATTTTGAATTGCGGAGAGAATTTTGCGCGAGCCGGTCCTGCTCCAAGGCGTGGGAATTTTTCGATCCTCCATTCGGTGCGCTCGAAACGCACGGATTTACTTACGTACCATCGCGATCACGTGGGATCGTGTACGAGAGTTTAGGAAGGTAAATGGATGCGCTCGCCCCGTACATATTTCGCGCTCACACGTGTACGTCGCGTACATTATGTAAACCTGGTATGTACATACGCGCTCGTCCATGTATACGCTTATATACGCTTAGGACTACGCGAGCACGCACTTACGCACGATCGTGGTGGATCGTTCGGTCGCTGTGCGTGGCGCGCACCGTTACCATGACGACCAATGGCAGTACCACGCATTGATCGCAGACTCCCGCTCGACGGTGCGTCGAGTCGAGTGCGTAGAGACAAACCTCCTGACGGAGAAGGAGAGGAGCGTACGCGTGTACGCACGCACGCACGCACCGGCCAGGAACGCACACGCAGCCAACGTGTGGAAGAGGCACGCACTAGGAATGGCGGACGTACGACTCCGGGGGCTTGCCCGGCTAGCTACCGTACCGCGGACTTTTACTGCTCCCTTTACCCTTTCATTTTACTTTTTACATTCCTCGCGGCCGTTTTATACCTCCGCCCGCCGGGGATATTCCGATCGAATGCAAAGCGAATTGATAGGCCGGTAACGTCCAATGACGTTTCCGTTTCGTTCCTGGAAGATCGTTTAATCGGGACTTACCGTAAAGCACGATATACATCCTCCGAATTGGGTTCCGCGAGGAATAAAATTCCCGTTGGGAGGAGCGCCGTTTCCTTCTCGAGCGCCAAGGTGTATCGATGCTATACCCACAGCCGACATCTGCGCCTATCTCTTATCGAAATGGGACTTTTGTCCGCGATCTCGTGATCTTGTGATCCTACGATCCTGGGACCGGTGTGCAGGATACAAGCCGTACGGCTTCCAGATGTCACATGTTAGGACGGGAAAATGCCGAAGGAGAGAGACTCCGCGACAAGAATAGAGAAGGAGAGAGAGAGAAAGAGAGAGAGAGAAGAAGAAGGGAGGAGCAGGGAGGGGAGAGAAAAGTAGGGAAAAGGACAGTTGAAAGAAGGACGAGGGAGAGTAGGAAATGAAAGGAGAGGGAAAACCGAGGATCCCGTTTCGAAAATGGGCGAGTATCGTTTCTCCATCGGTCAGTTTTTGCGGGAAGTGGCGCGTGCCCGAGTGGGCAAACGCTAGGCGGGAAAACTCAAATAGAAGGCAAAAAGCTAGCTAGGGCGGAAATTTCAAACAGCTGTTGACACACGGGCCCATACAGATCCAAGAAAAAAATCATTCGCCCCAGGATCACGGCCAACTAATTCCGAGGATACCTGTGAAGCGCCTTGGCACGTGTGACGCCAATGAGCAGGATTTTCCGGGATAACATTCAGACGCTCATCCAGAATATCGATCTACCTCCTTATCTCGAAATTATAAAATATCGTCCAAGCGATATAGTCAAGTCGCTAAAAACATTTTCATATCCTCGCGTCGCTCTCGATTTATCTCCAATTCGTTGAATGTTCCAAACGATGACCAATTTCGGTTAAAAAAGAGTCGTGCAGTTAAGCGCTCTTACAGTATCCCCCGTTACTGCACATCATCGCGAGCATCCTATTATCGACGTAATAGGGATGCGTCCACTAACCGGATGATACAGATATTCGTGGCTTTGCGCTTGCATCATTCGCGCTGCGAATCATCGAGGTCATAATTGAATAAATCCCGGATTATCGGCAAATAAAGCGGATAGGACCGTGCGGTGGTCAACGCCACGGAACGTGGAAAATGAAAGGGCGAATGGGACGCAATGGGAAATGGACATCAATCGGAGGAAGAACAATACGCAGAAGTTCCCTGGGTGGCTCTGCAGCCACGTGCCACTGTACCCCTTGGCTACAGCGATGGCAGATGTTCCTGGCGGCCGACGAACTTGGTCCGCCGCAAGAAAATATCGATCCCGATAACGCCTAAGGTTACGATTAGCCGTCATAATGAGAATTGTTCTCGATGACGATTAGAAATTACGCTCAACTGCATCTGCGCTTCGGATAATCAGGGCCATTAATTTCAGGAGCGCTCCCTCGAGGAGACGCGTATCAACGAAGGTTACGCAGGCTTTTCTAGCTCCAGTTTTTCTTCTTCGTTGCCTATTTTATCCCGGGCTTTGTTAATCCCTCGGATGGAAAGTGCCTCGATGCCCGGTATAAAATTTATTCGGTATTCTCTTATACACTTTCTGTACGTGACTCGAATCAGGCATTGGCGCCAGAGTGATCTTCATACAACATGCCGTAACATTTTTAAGGAATGGAATTGAGTGGTGGCACCTTGCTCCAAGGGTTGAAAGGAGGGTGCAGGAGTCCCTGAAAAGTCAGTGAATCCGTCTACGAAGTACCCCAATGCGAGGGTGCAGGGGTAGCTCTAGGTGTTCGACCAAATCGGGGGCCCTGGGACTCTGGATAGCTAGCGCGTGCCCTCTTCAGTGGAGTAGCCTGCTTCTGAATTAGCGTGGTGCCCTATCGGAAAGGGGTTAAATGCTCTTTTCTTCCTCGACCGAGGCGTTGACCACCCCTTGCGGTGGAAAATCAACGAAGGGTTAGCTATAACGGACGCAACTGATACAATTAAAGGTTTGTCAAGGCATTCGACTAGGTACCCCAAATCTATTTGTTTAATTGCTTAAGAGGAAGAAATTCGCACGCAACCCAAAAATGCTTACGAGTGTGCACAATTCGACTACAGCACCGAGTACAAAATTCGCGAAAGAACGTTACTTGTTATTCTTGAACCTTGATCGTGTCTATTAATGAACGACGGGAATATGATCGATGGACTGATGCATCGAGTTTTTCACACGCTCGTGGATAATCAATATTTTCTAGCCCGTCAGAGGAGCAACGGTAAGGTCCCAGCCATTCGTTCTCTGATATCAGCTGTTTCGGCAAAAAGGGACACCGGTGTTTGCAGGTTTACGAGAATATTTCATTCTCCTTTAGGAAGTCGGCGTTTACGATAGCTTTTCCCCAAAAAGGACCTTACGTGGTCCAGGTGAACGGCCCCGCTCCGACAGCCTCGCGAGGATTCCGAGGCTATGGGGTGGGGCAAGAATACGAGGGGCGATTTTTCATTTTTCGATGCCACGAAACACCGACAATAGACGCGTGTCACGATGTTGCAGCTGCTTTTGCCACTGTATTTGCTTCGCGCACATGGCACGCGGAACTACGTCGTGCGTGACCGCGCCTCGTAAGATCGAACTACGCAGCTTTTTTTTTCTACTGTATCAGGACTACGAAAGGCACCCGAGATTATCTTCGGCTCGGATTTTACTCTCCCAGTGAAAACTTTTCATTCTGGATATACATTTTCCTATTGGAGATCCCTGAATGCGTATATCGAGATTTGCATCTGACAATGAGCCTAGATGGGTAATACTACTTACCAACATTTATATTGCGGTATATGATACTTAAAATTAGTTGGAATATTTGTTTATTAAAAAATAAAAAAGGGGCAAGAATAATATCTTTTATTTTTGTATACTTAAGTTGTCCATTTGAGTTATATTGGACAAAATTATATTGGATAATCTGATAAATTATGAAGATTATGCATAATGTTAGTAATATCAGCGTTTACCAGCGTGATAAATATTCTTCTCTGCTACTGCGAATCGGTTGTTCGTTTGCCATCAGTGTACACGAAAAGCGTACGGCGATTATCGTACATAAGGTATCTTGGTAATCGATCATCATACTATAATTCGCCATTAATGAATTTCCTGATAAAGAGGCAGCTGGTGTTCACAAGACGTTCAGATCAATATTGGAAAGAATCCAGAGGACAGATAAAATCTCTCTGTCGGATTCTGTCCTACGGCAAATATCGGACTAGTCGAAGCTAAATGTCAGGTAGACGAACGCTTTTGGAGGCTAGTTTCGAAATTCAGGGTTTCTCTGCTCAAACTTTGCTCCCAAGTTTCCGAAAGAGCAGCTGTGCTATTCTACATTATTTGCTCCTATCAATGTGTACATTTTCCTCAAATGGTTTCTACTTGATTCCCATTATGTTATACCATTGCAAAGCATGAACGTACGATTTGTTTGTTAACCGAATTTTTTAAAAGTATTTTCCATTCTCGAGAGGTACGTACATTGACAGCGAACTTAAATTTTTATGCGCAAATAAAAGTTTTGATAAAAACTATTTCTCCATATTTCTGCTACGATATCTGTACTTAAAACGTTAAAATTCTCGAAATGAGAATCACTGATCACACGCAACACAATGCTCTGCAGACCACTGTGGGTACAGCCGAAGGTTCCCACCTACCTGGTCTCGATAAACTGATTTATTTCGACATCATTGTGCGAGTGGAGTCGCATCTGTTCGAGCGAATTTCATAACGAAATCCACGATTTCCGATGTCAACGGCAAAAATCTTAAAAAGAACATCCTGCGAATATTCTTACGCATATTTCTCTCTCGGTTGTAAAATGTTACATTAAATCAAAGAATACGTTGCATTTTGAAAAACTTTCATCAAAATATTAATACAATGTCTGGAACGAACTATAAACTAATAAGCGATTCGTTAAACAGGAAAAGATGATATTTAATAGCATTATAAATCTTACATACCATTATATGATAAAAAATACAATGGTACAGAAAAATCTTGAAAAAAATGTAATACTATCCTGAAGAGGGAATATAACATAAGACCGCGTGTTTCTTAAATTATTTTAACTTCAACACGCATCGGATACCCTCATCGTTTATCACTCTAATATAAATACAATTTCCTAAAGCTTTCGGGAAAAAATTTCAGTTTACACAACACTCTACATTCCAAATACCGTGGCATTAAAATCGATAATACCGGTACGGTTTAAAATTAGAAAACCCATCAATTTATGCGTTATAATAAAATACGTGGAGCACTTTACCGAGCACAATAGAACTCCTCGTTTGTCAACAGCGCAAGCTGACGTCGACGTTGACGCGCACGTTGAGAAACGGGAGATTCTCGCAGGATCGAGTATGAAGGAGCCTGATGCATCTCCTGTCAGTCGGAAGAAGACACCGTGCCGTGTCGTCGACCCTCGGTAGAAGAATACACATTAATTTATATCTGCATACGGTGGCCATTATTATGTTAATCCCACGGTATGCTTACCAACATCAACGGAGTAGAAGTTCTGACGGTACGTTTTATACAGCATCGATCTATCTATGTGCGTACATGCCTGCGTCCACATGCGCCCGATTAAATATGTTCGAGGGAGGAAGGTAGTACCTGGGAAAATCGGGTGCAAGGATTTTGCTCTATGTAACTCCCTATCGGGGACAATGTATTCAAGCTGGCTGAATTGTTCTCTCTTTGAAGACGTTCTCTCCCGACGTACGTATTAAGTTCCTTCAACTTCGTTTTCATCAAAAAACATAATCCGCGTGATAATAAATTGTGATAATTTGCAATCTTGTCTTTGCATGCTACATTGAAATACTTGGTCGAGCATGAGCGTTCGATACCGTATGTATTTTTTTTTTTTGTGCACGGTTATTAGTAATGTTGATAATTCTTTAACGTGACATAGATATTTGCCAGCGGATTATTGCACAAGTATGTTGAAGCGTAATGTCAATATGACGACGGCGTATTATTCCTTCGAATATGATTTCGCTTATCGGGGGCCTGAAAAAAATGACTAAGAGACGTCGATTTTCAGGGTCTCATGTTTACGACGTCGTTCATAAAACCTTCTACAGGTCATTTCCCCTTTTTCCATCGATAGCCCGAAGTACCTCGGCGAAGTTGCTTCCGCGGAGGAAAGGCTAAACGTCCGGTGACATTGGGCGTGAAAATCATCTTCCTTGAAGAACACGACGTGGACTACAGTCGGGACAGCATCTGGCATATCTTCGGCGTTTAAAAATCCGTGAATGTACCCGCACCTCTGGTCGTTAGAACGATATTTGTTGAAAAAAATCAACCCGTATACATGTACGTCCAGTTGCTTGTCGACACCTTGGATAAACATCTACTTGCCCTCATGAAGTCGCGCCGCTCCAGGTTCGACGCAGTAATAAATTTCCGGTTTGAAAATTGTTCTTCTTTCCGGCAACGATTTCCAGACTTTTTCCATATCTACTTTGCTTAACCGTCCGCGTTACTCTCCCTCCCCGGGCGGAATTAGGCTTCAATTTGCGAGCTACCGGGTTTCTTTTCCGGGACTCATAAAAAAAACTCATAAAGCGTGTGGCTAGGTCTCTCCCGGTTCCTGGGTCCCCGGTTCTTACCAACCAATCCCACGGGTTTCAAGATCCACCGTTCTTCCTCTGTTTTCCCCCTTCGTTGTCGCTAACGATTTATTTCGACGAGCTCTCGGATTCGATATCAACGACTTTTCGGGCCCTGAGGCGCGCCTCTCTCCAACCCTTCTTGAAAGTTCCCTGACGCTCCTGCTACCTAGAACTACCGAGATGAAGAAGCGTCGCGGATATACGCGTCAAGGAAGACTCAGCTCTGTAGTTGCCTGTCAGTATCCAAATCTGGGTTATCCACACGGCCTTATGTCATCGCAGTTTAGTATCCGGAACAGAGTTTTGCATAAAAATCTGATTACGATCAACGCTGAATCTCGTGTATTGCTAAATAACATCTCATAGCCTTATGATCGTTAGGATACTGTGCGTTATTTGAAAATGAAGCCTCTGTTAGTATTCTAATGTAAAAGAGCTTAAATAAGCACAGATACTTATTTCGCAAAATTATAGAAATACATAAATAAGTTACTATTAGAAATACTATATACAGATATATTGCAAGCATAAAATATAATACAAGGATTTCTATAAAAGTATCTTGAAAGACATTTCGCGGATAAAAAAATAATGATGAAAAACTATAAGAAACTTTATTATTAGAAACACGATACATAAATATATTGCAAGCATAGAGTGCGACACGACGATTTTCCTAAAAGCATCTCGGAAAATATTTCCTGGATAAAAAAAAATAATGACAGTCCTCTAACCAATGTTGGACGCAATATACGAGTGTGGGTAGAAAAAATCGAGAGGAAAATTCATCATAACTATCCCCGGTACACGCCATTATTATTATATAATCCAGGGAAGACTTGGAAGAAGTCTCGAGACGACGAGAAGAGGCGTCGGACGGTAAAGGCGAGTAGGAAGCAGGAGCAAGGGAAGAAGGGAAAAGCGAAGGTTTTCGGTCGAAGCACAGGTTCGCAGCATCCCCTTGTTGCTCGGGCATCGCACGAGGGGTTGCAGCGGAGCCGGTCTGCGCGTGCGCACCCTCCCATCTTCCGCCCGGCGACTTCTCCCCGCCCCTACCGCCGGCTCGCCCTTCGCCCCCCCTCAGACGCAGCGAAATCTTTCGTTCCTCGTCTTGTACTCGGTCAACTAACTCGCTCGCCTCCCCACTTCTCTCGCCTCGTCCCTCTCGATCGGTCCGCTCTCTTCGCGTGCATAGACACACACGGGCGCCCGAGCGTTCCCCCTTTCCCTTTTCCTTTCCCTTTCCAGCCGTGGTCCTGGGTATATCCTGGGTTCCCGCCATGACGAGCGGGATGACACCCGAGAACTACCGAACGGGCCCGAGTCGCGACCGAGGGCCGAAACGCGGGCAGCTGCGACTCCGCGCGGACAAAGAATACTCTTGGAGCATACAGTCACCGCGCGGCGAGCACACTCACCACGGGGCAGTCCGCCGAACCAAAGGTACAGTGTTTTGGCGTGTCGTCGAACCGGCAGACTGCCGTTCTTACCGCGCGGAGTTCGGCGATAGGAAACGATAGGGGGAAGGAGTGAGAGGGTAGGAGAGAAAGAGAGAGGAAAAAAGGAGAGAGAGAAAGAAAGATAGAGAGAGAGAGAGAGAGAGAGAGAGCGAGAGAGAGAGTGGGAGTGAGCGATGGAGTGCGTGCGTGCGTGCGTTTCGAGCGTGAATTAGGAACCTTAGGCTATCCGATCGGTAAATACTCCGCCAACCGGCGCAGGCCGATGGTGAAAGAGGAAATACGCTCTCACCGTGTATGTACGCACTAGATTCTCTGATATTCGGGGAAAGCAACGCGGGGTGAACGGTACATAGTGAAGGAAAGTCCGGGAAAGAGTGGAAAAGGGAGGATCCGTGTTAGCGGCCGAGCAAAGGGACGATAGAGGGGAAAAGAAGGATAGTGTTACGGGGTCCTTGCGTCGGTTTCGTGCCCGGTGGATGATACCGGTTATCGTGGATAAGCCGGGGACTCTCTGCGGTGCCGGATTTGGTGGATCGAAGAAAATTACGGAGCGCAACTCGGGCTGGTCACGACGACGGTAACGGCAGTGGCAGTGGCTGCGGCGGCGGCAACGGCGACGGCGACGACGACGAGGAGGAGGACGACGACAACGGGGCGACCGGACGGGTGGAGAGTGCAACGTGAGGGAGAGAGCGCGGAGGATCACTCTCGCTTTCGTTCGGCTCTCTCTCTCCTCTTCCCCCTGTCTGTCCTCCCTTTCCGCCTCTGTCCCTCTCTCTCTCCCTCTCTTTCTCCTTCCCTCCCTTTCTCTCTCGTTCACCCGCCTAGCCGTCGACCGACGGAAGAAGGGAAAGAGAAAGAGAAAGAGAAAGCAAGAAGGAGAGAGCGAGAGGGCGACGGAGGACGAGAAGTGCCGCACGGAAGACGGGGCGCGGAGAGCTGAGCGACGGAGAAATAAAGAAAGGGAGTTTGGAGGAGAAAGAGAAGACGCGGAGGAGAAGAAAGAGGAGAAGGGTAAGTGCGCGAGGCAGAAGCGTTTACGCAGCGCGGATACACCGCGATGAACGTGCGTGAGGCTATTCGAAAAGGATCGGAGCGGCGCCGGTGGTGATGTGCGCTCGTCCCAGATTCCGCGATGCACGAAAATCGGCAAAACCGGGCCGCGCGCGGCATGCATCGGCCTGGATGTTGGTGTTTCTAATGCCATAATCCAGCGGCCATGGACACGGATGCCTACGCGAAAGCCGCGCGTGTCCACCGTAAATCCCCCCTCCTCCTCCTTCCTGAACGATCATGCGGAAGCTTACAGCCGTGGCACGTTTCCGTCGTCCTGGCCTCCTTCGTACGTCCGTCGATCATCACCACCGCCATCGGCAGCAGCACCACCACCACCACCGCCACAACCTTACCACCACCACCACTACCACCACATCACCACCACCACCACCACCACCACCATCACCACCACCACCACCACCACCACCACCACCACCACCACTACCTCCACCATCACAATCACCACCACCACCACCACCGTCGCAACCGCCACCACCACCAGCACCACTACCACCGCTGCCACCACTACCATTGCCGTCAACGCCTCCTGCTAGCCGGCGGCGATGCACGGTAGTGTCCTCGAGCACGGCGTGCACGCATCGTGTTGCGAATGTTTCACGAGTTTCGCGGTGCGTTAGACGAAAAACGCGTTGTGCTGTCGTGAGACGAGTGACGGGGCAAAGTGCATCCCTTTGAGATTCGCTGCTTTCGAGGCTCGGTTTAAGACGCTTCGTTGATGCCACGCGTAGTGTATGGGAAACAGGTTCTTAAAACTCATTCTTCTGTAGTTGACCGATATACCTTTTTTTTTCTTCCTTTTTCTCCCGATCGGCCGTTAGTCTACCTTGGCAGCGACCGCACGACGCCTTGGTAAACAGTATTATCAGTGGTGGTTTACGGCCGTTTGTTGGAGATATACGATCGGATCGGATAGCTCAGAGGCGCTGCCAATCGCCCATGGTCGATTTTCGAAGCGAGCCTCCCGATTTTTTCGTCCCAGCCGCATGGAGCGATTTGTGATTTTGTGTCGCGTACGTCCTCCCTTGCCTGACATGTGCGTCGATCGGTGAAAATTTTGGGCGGGATTCGCGAAAGTCAGCGAGTATCGGGGGAAAGATCGTTGCGCATTGTGCTGTTAAGGTTAAGGTTGTACTGCATGGATAATCCGGTTCTGATTTGTTCGGTCGAAAACGACGGATCCCGACGTTCGGAGAAAAGTACTCCAATAAGAAAGTGCGGTTGAATGTTTACGATACGATTACAGTGAGGACAATTAGGTGGGAAGGTATCGCGCTTTAAGCGCCCTGTACCAGCGATTCGAAGCAGGCCGGTAATTTCTTGCGGCAAAAGATATTCTTTACCCAGTACGTCGGTACATCCTTCCATTTATACTATTTCTGCCTGGTTCTGCTAAAGGAATCTCGCCGGACCGTCCAACCGTCTCCCAAAATCCGTCGGTTTCGTCCACAATCGCGAGCACGATCGATTCTCCACTCTTACTTCTCGTTGTCTATCCGGGTTTCCCTTTTTTTTCTCCGGCCTCCCTTCGCTCTCTTCTTTTTCCGAGCTTGCCGAATCATGCTACAACAGGGGGAAGGGCGAATTTCGGCCTGCTCCTTCCACAGAACGGTGGAACGGATCGAAATGAACGGGGAGGGGGAGGGGGCCCAAGTCCGTGGATCGCGAGAACAACGGGCGCCAAGAGATTTACGGGCACGCATGGATCCCTTTTACCCTTTCTCGAATTCCCCTTTGGCCCTTTTTTTCCGCTCCTCTAGTTTTGGCGCGCCATGACTATCGAGATCGCGTAGACGGTCGGGATACTTAAAAGGCCGGCGACGCTGGAAGTTAGACTGGAGACAGGCCTGACGAGTATAATTGACTACGGGCTTCTTTTTAACAAAAAACTATCGACCGTCAATTGTGCAGGAGTTTTACGGGATAGGTTTTAACTTGTTCTTATTTCCTCTGTCGCTGAAAATTTATAACTACTTATCGTGAGGTCGATTCTCCTTTTGCCCTTTGGTTCGACGGTTTTATCGGGAATGCGTATAGTATCTTTGCCTATTGGTACATCAATTCGATAGCTTGACTCACGATAATCTGAATTTAATTCAAATCGGTTCTGGAGCAAAGTATTCACACAGGTTTATCGCCTTTCGCGGTCTTGATATTGCGATTACATTTGTTAGAAGATCCCATCGTGGACTGTTATTAATCCTCCAGCAATGATGCTTCAAAGCGATCTTATGCATTTTTAAAGAACGATCGATCGCTCACCATGCCACACTCCTTCGCGCCGTTGCATATTCCCATTTTTTACGCCAACAATTCAATCACACGTCAGCAAACCTTCAAATCCACGAAGGTATAAATAACAACGTCGGATTCCTCCGAAAGCCAAAAGCTACACCTTTGAAAACGAATCCGAATCTCGCAGGCTCCTTTTTGACCGGAGGATCGACAATATTTTTCTAGAGCGCCCTTTTTCGAAGCCCGATGCGTGGGCTCGGACGTCGTTGCGCGCATTAATCCGTGGTTTAGCGAACCAATTTAAATATCAGCGGCGCGCTCGACGCAATTTTATATCATTTCCGATATCATGCGGTTGTGTGGGTGGGTTTAACAGTGCGCCCGCC
Organism: Ampulex compressa; assembly: GCA_038496175.1. Lineage (NCBI taxonomy): Eukaryota > Metazoa > Arthropoda > Insecta > Hymenoptera > Ampulicidae > Ampulex > Ampulex compressa. The sequence goes on from JBCFXI010000013.1 coordinate 41,686, forward strand.
TCCCTGCTCCAACCCCTGTCCCCCACTATCGTCCTACCTCCACGGACCGTTACGCACCTACACGAGATACGTGTGCTTTTCGATGCGTGTCGCCGCCACCGCTGCCGCCGCCGCCACCGCCACCGTCGTCGTCGTCGTCGTCGTCGTCCTCGTCCTCGTCGTCGGCATCGTCTTCGGCATCGTCATCGTATCCTCGTCGTCCGTGAACGCGTGTGATCGGCCCGTACGCGATGTGCGTAACGTCGTTACGACGACGACGTACTTGCGGTATCTCGTGAAAGTGCACGCACGCACGCGCATGCGTGCGCTTGTGGCCGCGCACGTGCGTGCACGGCTCGCATGCATGTAGGAGTGCGGCACACCAGCTGGGCCCCGTGCGTACGTACGTGCGTGCGTGCGTGCGCTCGAATCAGTGCGCGCTCGAGTGCGTTTGCCCGAACGCAGTGCGCAGTGCCGTAGAGCAGAGTCGGCCGGCCGACATACCTTCCAGCGGGAGCCGCCGTTCTATTACGATTTCGATGTGCAAACGGGAACAGCAACAAGTGATATCGCGGGGGCCGAGGATGATTCGCGATACGCACCTCTCTCGCGTGCTTTCGTTCGATTGGGTGAGTGATACTCGGATAACGGAATTTTGGGACCGGCTCGAGGGGAATCGCGGGATTCTTCGACGGGCGCATCGCGTGCGGTGGATCGACGGGCGCCGGTGCGACGTGACTTCTCACCGGCGTATCCTGGGTGTAAATGGATTTCCACGGGAGAGGTTATCAATGGTGTACTACGCTGAGACCGCGGCTTTCAGCGGATGAATAAGTTATACTCCCGGCGATGCTAATAATCGCCGCTACAAAAACAGTATTGTTATGACTCGATTAAGTGGATGACGTCAGTTATCGCGACTTCTTTCTCCGTTATTTATTGCTGTTTAATACCGCGGCAAATACCGTCTCTTACGCCGCTCGGGAGTATGCGAGACCCGAACTCGTCATCTTTGATTCCCTGTTTCTTTAGAATAGTTTTGGGATATTTCTCCTGTTTTTCGTTGAGTTCTCGCTACGAGAATAAAGGTTAGTTTTACCGGCGGAGGTTAGACTTCGTAATTCCTTCTACGATCCAGATCTAACGATGTTGTATTTGCATGGACGAAGTTTTAAGCTACGCAAAGCTCAAATTTTATAATCTCACTTCTAATTCAAAGCTAGCTATGTTTCTATAAGGGATTAGCGCAGATCGGAGTGCACATTTAAAGAACCCCCACCGAGTATTCTCACTTACAGAACTCGTGCTCTTCGATACCCTCGTAAGCAGAATCGCTTTGATCGAGATCGCGGTAAATCATTAGATCCACTATTCAGGGACGTGTCTACGTACGTACGTCGCCAAAATGGAGCCTCGCGTACCCTTTGGTTATTCCACTTATTCAACCAAAACCCTCGAATCGTTCTCACCTCAAGGTTATTTCTATCTCCCTAAGAAAGATCTCATCGGTCATTATCCATCCTCGCGGTAAGATACCAGGCGATGTACATTCGGGCCGTCGATACGCGGCTCGTTCGGGGCACCTCTCCTTCTCGGCACAATGCTGGCGGCATGCGCTCCGACGAATGCGTGCATTCGTGCGCGCATACACACGTAGGCACCGGCTTGGCCGTGTGCGTGTGCGTGGGACCTTGAATCAAGCAGCCTTTGTCGCGAGACTCGAACGGGCGCGGGTGCGCGCGCTCGGCACCACGAGGTCGGCGAAAGTGTACCCGAGCTTTTTTGCTTGGAGCCGCCGCGAGGAGAGCTCTTTCTTTCTTTTTCCTTTTTCTTTTTTTGCTTTCCTCCTCCTCCTCCTCCTCCTCCTCCTCCTTCTCCTTCTCCTTCCTTTTTTCTTTTCCCTTTTTTTTTTTCGAGGGGAGTTCGTGGACGGTCGGTGCGCGGCGCGCGGGGAGGGCCGGGAGCCAGGGGCGGAGGGCCGCCATTTTTGCCCCCCCGCCTTAATGCCGGTATTAGCGCGGGGGGTACGCCAGGACGAGAAGGCGACCTTATCGTCGGATTTGCCGCCTGCGGAAATGGCGATAATGCCGGGCCGAAATAATAATTGGCCCATGCCGATCGAGTCATCGCTATGGGTGGCGCGGGAAAATTTCAACCGGGGTGTCACAACGCGTCGAGCATTCGACACCTTCGTACGAGGGAAAGAGATCCCTTTGCCGCTCCGATTTGCATAGGATGTATCTTGATTTATACCCGCGCCTTATCGCGGCCCGCCTCGAGATTTATGCGGAGGTTTTCTTTTTCGCGAAGCGCCTGAATATCGACCTCTAATCCCAATATTGCCCCCCCCCCCTCCTCCACTCCTCACCCAGGCACTGATTTATGTCCATTAGCGATATATCCTTTGTAATTGACGGCTTATGCCCGTCGAAATTTCTCGCGAATTTGCTGCTCTAGCGGCGGCCGATCGTGCGCTTTGAACTGAAAATAAGACGTGTCGGAAATAATCATATAGGAAGAGTGCCCCGAGCGGATGATGCACGGCGAATCACGCGGTTATTTTTGTACGAATTCTGCATTATTCTATACGCCATATACCGCGATCGATTAAAATATACGCGAGGAAATCGAGAGGAAGCGAGCGCTATGACTGCGGTGTCTTGCATCGATGGATAATGCATAATTCTCCTGACGTTCAAAAATATCGCAACGGAACGAGTCGTTTATACTCAGCGGCGTTCGGGGAAAGGCCGGTGAAAAGATCCGTACAGACATTTTGCTAGGTCTGAACGCTTACGATATGATCCGCCTGTTTGTCGCTCAGCCGACAGCAATAAACCTACGTGACATTTTCTTTTTACATCGGGGTTCAGTTATCTTTATACGAGGTCGTCGAACGATTTCAGGGAATCTCGAGGCTGCGCTGACGTTTCCAGGTTCCTTTCTTTCCGGAGATGCTGCTTTTTTGGCGCCGCATCCGCGAAGGTTCCGCCGTCTAATATTAATTCCAAGCGTGCGGAATCTCCAATCTCTAAGGCAGCTGGTTTATATGCGCTTCTCAGAATTCGCATCCTGCACTCGGCCGCCTAGCCGACGAAAGAATCCGCTGGAATATCGTTTGGTCGCACCGGGTATATACAGCGCGTCGGATCGTACGCTATGGGCTGGTTCGCAACGTGCGGAGCAGTATTGAATTTTTGTGCGTACAGCTACGGTCGATTCGACGAAAGTGCAACGAGAGGCGCCAGCTGTTCCGTCGGCTGCCAGGCTCGCCGTCTTTTCGAAATTTTTGCCACGCCATCGTGCTTAGATCTTGTCGTAAAACTCGAGAATTATCGTTTCGTTGGCCATCTTTGAAAAATAACGCTTGAATTTAAAGCATTTCGATTCTCGTCGATGGGTACATTTATTTACTATATTTTTCTTGCGGTCGATATTCGCGTGCAAAGTACAAAGAGACGTAGATTGCATTTCGAATCCATGCCGATCTTCGCGATAATTTAGAAAGTAATAGAGTTCGATAATTTGGAGAATACGGATCGTGTAAGACGGTGAATTTACGTTAATACGTTCAGCCAACACAGGCATACAGTACAGATAATAAATTTCCCCGAATTTATTTCTCTCGATACACTTTGCGATTCTTCTCGTACAGTGTGGCCCTTTTTACTGGAGAACAACGATGCTATCCAGAGTTTATGTAGCCGCTATCAGCGTGCCGAGTTTCGCGACCTTTAAAGATTAAAGTTCGCGGTATTCAGTCTAGACTAGATTTATGGTCGCTAGGAAAGTTCAATTGCCTATGACCTGCGTGCAGATCTCCTAAGGTATTTCGACACTGAGCAGAAGACTCGATCGGTCGTGTCACGACTGCATCAAGGAACGAATTTCTAATATGAGCTCCGGAAAACACGCTCCAAACGGACACTTCAAAGGGTATTTACGATGAACCGCGGCGCCGATAAATTATCTCTCGCCGAATGAAAAGCGAGAACTCGCACTATGTATCATTATTTTAATATGCCAGTTGGCATGCGTCAATAAGCGTGGCGTTTAAAATAAACGGCGTTACTGTTTTCCCATCGAACGTCGGCAAGATAATCGTCCCGATATCGGCACCACTTTTTCTCCAATCCCGATACAGACACTCGACTCTTCGAAAATAACGCCTTGCCCGATTCTCATCTCTTTCCTCGTTCTACCCCCTAGACCTATCTCGCTTTATCTACCACGCATCCGATAATTTAGCTCAAACTCCTCCACGTCCTTTGTCGATCACTCGCCACGTGGCGCTAAAACTCGTAATACACTTTGTCAATGTATAATTCACGAAGCTACCAGATCGTTTCCTCGTACACGCCGGGAATATTTATTAACGTCGGAATAAGCGCGCTCCAGGGTATCGGGGGATTATAAATACATAAGGCGTTGGAAAGTCCTCGGCCAAATGCGAAAGGGAGGAAGCTCGCGCGTGGCCGTAGCGCGCCGCGACCGACGTACCGTAATTATTTTGGCATCTCCTATCGCGCATTCTCGTCATCTCGGGACGCTACGGTGCCGGGAGTATGAGCGCCCTTGCGGACGAAAGCGCAAGCGAAACGACAGTGCAAGTTTTCAGCGATAGCGAAAGCTCCGGCGGGCGCAGCTGTACAACCCATCGGGGAACGCTTCGCGATGGTAGAGAGTGCATGGCCAGTGGAAAAGCGCCCCGCGGGATAGCGGGATCCGCCGCTCTCCTCCGTGCGCAGATATTATGTCGCCGCTCCTCATCGATGGCTCCAATTACGGTCCCCGATTCATTACCCCGGCAATTAAACCGAGTATCGCAGAGTGTCCGAATAAATCACGGGACAGCGTGACTGGAGGATCGATCGGCCCGCTACCGGTTCACGAAGCGGAGTATGCGCGCGAACCAGTAATTCGCGCTATCTTCGAAAAACGATTATCCCCTTTTGACAGTGCTCTCGGGATTATACTTTAGCAGCCTCCGCAAACACGACACTTGGAATTTCCACGCTCGTCATCAATCGGTTCGATCGTCGCGTAAGATCTTATCGTCGTCGTAAGGTGCCTTCGTTATTCTGATCGATCCTCCCCGTTCCATTGGCGATCGTTAATTAACGGCCGCCGCCGTTGTCCAAGGGCGTCTCCTGTGAGGGAAAGTGTAAGCCAAACGACAGTGCAAGTTTCCAGCGATAGCGAAAGCACGGGCGACCACAGCTGTAAAGCTATTAGAGAGAGTTTTGCGACGGGGCGGTGCGGGGGCGGTGGAAAAGCGCTGGTGAGATAGCGAGAGCTATTGCTCGCTATGTACCGGCATTATGTATCCACGAGCCGTGCGAAAGCTCGGTGTGGGTGCATCCGCGCCCGCCGGAGCCGCGAGTACATATCCACCGGCTATATAGCCAAGTTCAGCTCGCACACAGTGTGCACGTAGTGTACGACGAGACTGAGTGAGAGAGAGAGAGAGAAAGAGAGAGAGGGAGAGAGAGAGAGAGAGAGAGAGAGAGAGAGAGAGGTAGCGGGAGGAAGAGAGAGGTGGCTAAACGGCGGTCGATATCTCACCGAGGACCGGCACCGCTTTGCTTTTCGACGACGGCTTCGAGCCGCTTTTGAGCAATTTGAATCGATGCATTTATCGAGCTGAGCGTAACCTACGTTTCATCGATCAATGTAACTTCGGACAATTTCTCACTTTCAAATAATAACAGTCGTGGAGGAATTTGGATGAAGTTTTTGTACTCTCGATCGATTAAGCTTGCACTGCTTCGCCGTAAATCTAAACTCTAAATCGCAATAATATCTTTTGCACTCAAGAATTCGTTGCTTAACGTTCTAACAGGAATAGTCTTGGTTATATCGATCCCGTATTGTAAATAATGTGATTTATAAATACACGAGAGACGTGTTCCTTAAATCCTATTCGAGTGAAGAGGGAGAATAAAGTCTGATACGAATGTGAAGAAAATAAGGTAATAGAGGTGGTGGTAGGGATATTCTCGTTTGATTTGCGGCTATGTGCGAAAAGCTCGTAGCCATCGTTACCGTTCTAAGCAACGTGAATGAACCGTCCAGGGACTAGGGCACAACATTCGCGGGTATCAAAGCGAGCGAGTAGGTGTGCAGACACGCCGAACGTAATAGTAACCTTGGCTTAGCGATGGTCACGTTATGGTAACGTCTATGACACGTTCCCACGTAGTCGCGTGTCACGTTCCCGCTTACAATCGCGTCACGTGACTCTGAAGAAGGAGGAGACCGAGCGAATCTCACTGCTGCCTTTTTTGGAGCACTTTTCCCGGACCTTTTTCCACTGCTGTGTATCGATGCGAATGCGTTTAACGATATCGAGTAGCAAAAAACGGTTATATTAAATCACGTATTTTATAATACGTCGTACGATAAATTAAATATAGCGAGAGAGAAGGAAAGAGAGGGAGAGAGAGAGAGTGTGTCTGTGTTTATCAATGAGTAATGAGCAAATAACATACCCGTAACCCATCGATCGTTAAGTTTAACGAAAATACGTTTCTTCTGTTTCAGATCGTACAAATCAACCGCCTTCTAACAAGCCACATTAACCTCAAGTGATTTATATTTTCTTACGAAGCGCGAAAGAAGTAATTAGTGTGTTTATATCGACGTAAAAAGATATTCCAAGAGCTTAGATTCAGAAGAAAACAAAGGATTAAGAGCTATAGTATCTAATTAGTGTACAAAGTATATCTCAAATAAAAAAAAAAAAAGTCCGCCAGTGCCAAATCGAAAAAGACGAAGAGGAAACGAAATAAACACGAATAACAATTATTGTACATTAAAACGAGGAGCGATACAATACAGTGCGAGAAAAAAAAAAAAAGGAAACGAAAAAACCATAAACCAAAGAATCTACCATTTCTTTTCTACTAATCACTCAGCAAGTAACGATACTCTTAAGCCAGCGCCGAACGACGTAGTGGGACACACGTCGATTCTTACGCGAACAGATAATTAAAGGCAAACCGACCGACAAAGTTTTGTATGCTATAAGGGTCTTATGTAATAGCAGTAAGTACAGTTTTTTAAAACGGGCACGTCTACAAGCAAATATCTATAAAAAAAGAAAAAAAGAAAGAAAGCCCCATCCAAAGCAAGAGTGACAAACGGAGGATAAGGCCGCTCTATCCGGGAAAGAGGACTTGCTTAATTACTCCCACAGAAACCGATCTACTTCAGTTCGTAGCCTAAACCTGTTGAGTACAAACGACAGTTATAGAGATATAAAGAGAGAGAGAGAAAGAGCGCGCGCGCGAGAGACAAAAAGATAGAGAAAGAGAGAGAGAGAGAGAGAGCAAGGAAGAGTGATACGAGGAACGAGAAAGAGTGTACGAATAAGCAAAGGAGAGATAGACAGATAGACAGAGAGAGAGAGAGAGAGAGAGAAAGAAAAAGGAAGCGACGAATTCGCAGTTGGAGGAAGGACCTTGCACGGAGGAGGGCAGAGAATTCGAAATAGAGAACGGAGCGGCATAAACCACGGACCAATCCTGTACACGAACGATCGGACACGAAGTTGCTCCGTTACCAGAGGAAGATCATTGAGGGTGCACGGGGCAACGACGGAGCAGCAGCGAGCGGAACGAGGATCGTCCAGCTTCCCCAAATGTCATAATCCCGAAGCTGCCGGAGCCGGAACGCGCGCCGTGGCGGAGGGGCAATCTTGATAGCGAGTATCCTGCCAGGATCGAGGGAGGGGCGGGCGAGGCGGAAAAGCAAGTCGTGTCTCGGCGAGCGGTAAGCGAGAGGGCTAGAAGATCGTGACAGAAAATCAGCGGGCCCCCTTTGAGGAGGGGGTTAAGGTCGAGATGACGTGGCGAGGAAGATGAGCGCCGAGGTAACGAAGGAGGTCGTCGCCTCCGAGAGGGTAGCAGGCAGCCCTCCGGCGGCGGTAGCGACCTCGCCGAGCTCGATCGGCCCAGGTGATCCGGCGCGTCACCTGCCGCCGTTCAGCAGCTTCGCCGGGGACAACGCTATGGACAGCTCAACGACGCTGACGACGCTTCACCCTCAGGACGTGGGCCTGGGCCTGACGTCGTCCTGGGACTATTACGAGGGCCTGACCGGCCGTCTGATCGACTCCCGGGGCGAGGTGGTCCTGGCCAGCCAGTACAGGCCCTGGGAGTCGAAGAACGCCGGGGGCGCCGGCAGCGGCGAGGGTCTGCCGAGTTTCGCGAGCCAATTCACGGCGCCGAGCGAGGCCGAGCCTCAGCTGACCGCCCTCACGCCTTTATCACCGGCTTCGATATCGCACTCGCCACCTGTCACGTCGGCGGTCGGTTTGCCGAGCTTTCATACGCTCGGCACGCCCCTTCCCGCGCCTCATCCTCACCGAGGTGCCGTCGGCTATCCCCTTGTCCCGGCACCGGTGCAGGCCAGGGAGGTGCCGGCCCTTCAGCAGCAGCTACTCGACGAGAGGCACATACAGCTCTTGGGCTCCAACCCGGTCCAGGCCTTCCCGCCGCCGCCTCCGGGCCATCCCCATCACACGGTGCTGACGGTGGTCAAGCCGGAGTACCCGCAGTTGCACCATGCTAATTTCCAGAATCCGATGTCGACCGTGCTGGACACACCGACGTCGAGGCCGCTGGGCATCGACGGCAGGAAGAAGGAGCGCAGAAAAATCCGCGCCGGCTCGATGGAGTCCGAGGACAGTGCCGGTGCCGGGAACGTGGAGAGCTCCGGCCAGGTCGCGGCCGTGTCCTCCACGGCGAACCGCGGCCCTCACCATATGGGCGGCGGTATGGCCGACGGGGATGGCGACGGCGGCCTCAGTGATAAGCCGGCGAAAAAGAAGCGCAAGAGGTGCGGCGAGTGCATTGGATGCCAGCGCAAGGATAACTGCGGGGACTGTGCGCCCTGTAGGAACGACAAGAGCCATCAGATCTGCAAGATGAGGCGGTGCGAGAAGCTCACGGAGAAGAAGGTTAGTGCGAGATATTCCACGATTACCCTTTTAGCCTCGCTCTCTGACTTATACTTCGGGGAATATATAACGCTTGTTTGTCCGCGATATTGATTCGGTGCGGATATAAGAACTCGAAGTAAGACTGCCTCGTCGCACCTGAGCTGACGTGTCACATTAAAATTACCATCTCAACGTTAACATTAACGCATCATTTTATCCTTCGATATTCACAATGCCGCCTTTTCGAATCGAGTATGAGGATCTATACTCGAAAAGCTACTCTAAGGTAACTGCATGTAGTAAATAGGAATAGCGGAAACTCGAGGGGGGCAGAACACGAGTACGATTAGGCAGCGGCGCGTACTCGATCCAAATTTATAAATCCTAGGTGCGCGGGTGTACGTGTACGAGTATAGGGCACAGGGTGCAGACCGTGGACTGCAGGGTCGTATAAACACGGGCAGACTCGCGTTATAGAATGGTATATATAGCTTGAACTTGGCCCCGATGCCTGAATGTGCCGAGAATCCCAGAGGGAAATACAGAAATACAGATAACTGAGGTGGTTTATTATTGTAGCGACATTGAATAGGGGGTTGGTTGGTTGACTGGCTGGCTGGCTGTTCGGCTGCTCACTCGGTTTTCGTAGCGACGGCTACGAACCATGTTACGCTCGGCATCGCGAACAAGTTCCTCGCTCCTCGGCTAGTCGCGGTGCGAGGCCAGGCGAAATGAAAATATCGCAACGATGGATCGATCCGAAAAGCAATGCGCGACAGAGCGCCTGGCGCGACGTAACAAGAAGTGGCGGGTCTGGTGCAAAAATAATAACGCTCGTCGCTGCGTGGTTAACGAGTTGCGAGTTAATTTGAAAGCGGCGCAAAGGGTCATCGCTCCACGGCGTGAGCTTATTTAATGGTAAACCTACGGAACGCAGTCACCGAGGTGACGGCTATGCAGCCGGGCAACGAGAAGCAGTGCTGGCTCGTAAGCAGCTTGACTTATCGTAGGACAAGTTCAAGGCTCGCCGCGGGTCATAATAATCGCATATCGAGCTCTGTCTCTTTCAGAAACAAACGCGTTGTTTGCCGCCGATATATGCTGCCAGTTCCCCCACCCTTCGATTCTTACGCTGCGGATTTTCTCGCTTTTACGGATCAAAGTGGATTTGTATTTTGGTATTTACCGACTTATCTACCGCTCTAAATCTGCTCTGTTGTATTATTTGCTCGATACGCACAGCGACTTCGACGTCTTCTCCAAGTAAATTCGATATAAGTTCCGAAATGTTTTAGCCGCGGTGAGTTGGCTTATTGTGAAAGTATTATTAGCAACAGTTGTGTTACTGATATTTTACGGCTACGACATCGATACACGAGTGGATCGAAAATAGAAGGATTTTTCGTGCTACGCGTAGTCATTTAGTGGACAGTGCAATGGTGAATTTGATAGATTCGAAGTTTTTCTCTCGCTATCGCACGATTGCAACGGAATGAATAAAAATGGCGATAAAGTAAAAATGTGCGCTGCTGCATAACAAATCGTACCGCTAGACAGTGATTAATTGTCAACGCTATCCATAACAAGATGCCGCCCATAAAGTTCAACCAATTGATACGGGAATTGTTAAATTAACGGATGTTTAAGGTCATTTTGCAACGATTCTTTAATAGCATTCGCTATTCCTGTTTTCGATATCGCTTCTATATCTTTATTACTTTGTTTTGCATTAATGCCACGTTTGAAGAGTATGAAATAATAGTGCCGCCTGATATTCGCATAATCACGGGAACGAACATGGATGACGAAGAATAAGGCGCACGTCGCAGAAGTGTGTTCGAATATTTAATCGATCTAATTTCTTTACAAACAAACAAATTATTTGTGCTATTGGATTTATCATGCCGATTTCCGAGCTGACCTTAAGTGAGTCACTGACAGCTATTATCGTGACTTTCACGGACAATCGTGCGTAGGCAGACCACATCTCGTGATGAGCCGCGATTAAACGAGAAAATTGTTGTTCCGCTCGATGATAGCCTGTCGACTGAAAATAATACGCGATGCCGAACCTGATCGTTAGCACGCACATATTTTTATCGATCCGCCCTTTCTGCCTCCACTTTTTTTTCTTTCACTCCCAGGTGTTTGTTCCGATGAACTTCACGAACAAATAAAACGTACGCGATATATTTATCCAACTCGCGATGGCAATTGTCGGAAATAAAATTTTTCCCTTTTGGACGATCACACAGATTAAACAGAGCTTATTGGTTTTAAGGCCTATGCAAAAATACCCCGGGGGGTGAGAAATTTTGGGATAGCCGCCCCTTGTATGCAGAATCTATTAAAACTTTTGAGAGTTCGATTGCTCTTCGCTTTCTCGATCAAAATTCAATCAGAAATTCAATTAAACGAAAAGATGTCGATCTATATTTTGGCGAAAATTAATCAATCAATGTATAACCAGTCTGTCTCCGCCATCGAGAAGAGATAATAATCGAAAGGATTTACACGTACCAATGCTGTACCTCCCGCCACCCCATCGGCCCACGTGATTTCAGCCGTGAAAGTCGCGAAAGGGGTGCGACAAAGGAAACACGGAAAAAGAGACGCGGATGATAGATGGGCATGAGCACGAGTCGAAGACCGACGTATATAGGCTCGCCGTCACAACAACCCACACCCCACCAGATCTTAACACCCTCTTTATCCCGAGGGAAAGCTCACCCCCGCTGTCTTTCTCCTCGCGAAAGAGGACTCTACCCTCGAGTTCATCGTACACCTGCCGTCGAGAGGCCATCCGTCGCGCGATGGCCTAATTTTTATCGTCTTTCTCGTTGTTTTGACCCGATTTCTCCTGAGCTGGGGAGGGCTTTCACCCTATCGACATCAAAAGCAGTGACGCAGTTTCCTCTTAAACTGCCCCCACACAGATGCAGACGCGCTTTTCATGGACGAGCGTGAATTAAACCAACATCCCTCCTTTATGTAACGCCGTAATATTTTAATATTTCACTCATCTCCATTATGCGTACAAAACAGGGCTAATTTGTGCTTCATCCCTGAAGATACTCGTATTCTTTGCCTCTCGATGCGTAGCGGAAGATACATACGTCAGAGTATTATTTCTGGAAAATTATGGCGCAGATACGAATATTTAACTAAGTGATTCAATGTAGTTCTTATCGCGGAAAACGTATGTTTTTGTATAGATACAAAAGACCGCTGGATTGTAAAGGGATTTCGCTTTTGGCTTGCCGCTATCGAGGGTAGCGCGCGGAATTGCATATTTTGGTTCTACTCGGAAGTCAGTAAACAAAATATACGTTGTAAGGAATGGAGTTGAAATTGCAATACGGTATGGGCGGAGCGCCGTTGCTGGCGCATGCAGTGGGGACCAGTAACCAAACCGTCGCAGCAATAGGGTAATGTTGGTCCCCACTGAACAAGTCTGCCACTGCGCTCCGCCCAGACTGCACGATGATTTCTAGGAATAATGTAAATGCCCATTGCAAAACGTCGAACAGTTTTTTAACCTCGAGTGTAGTTTGCATTTGATCGCGAACAATACAGGATTTTAAACAACCGTTGTTACCATAAACTTGACATATATATCGATGTACAAGCGATTCAATTTACAGAGGCTTCTCGATGTAACAAATATCTATTATTACGCTGTACCGCAGATGCTTGCCATTTTGCTTTATACTTTAAATTTGTTCACTATAAAACTTTGCCTTTATAATATTACGACACTGGCTTGGATACGAGCATTCTGGAAAAATTTGGCTGTTGTATCGACTAACGCTTAAATTAGTTTATCATCGACAAGCGTAATTTAGATATAACAAATATCATCTTGAGAACATCCACAGCTTCGATGCCTCTCTTTTATCTCTCGAATGTCAAATAATGGACAGGTTCCTTCAGCGTCGTGGTTAAAAACGTTGCGAGGAAAATCCTGAATCGGTTCACACATCCTTGATTGGACGTCGTAACGCATCGTGCATCGAAGTGCGCGCTGCGTGGCAACGATCTTTTACGTTCAATTTCCACAATCTTCCGAGAACTTAACAAAATGAGTCTTAGACGACGCCGCATTATTTTCCCGGGATGAAGAGCGGCCGAGTTGATTGGCCTGCCGTGAGATAACCCTGACTAGCCAACAATTGTATCCGGTTATCTTGCGGTTATCGCCTTTGCCAATAACGCAAAGAGCGTTCAGAATTCTCTCGACCTGAACGCGGAGCAGCTACATCGTGTTGCCCCGGCTACGTAACCGAACACTCGTCGGCGCAGCCGGATCCTCTTTCTCTCGCCTTCTACTTTGACGGGCTTCGTGCAGTTTCGATTTATCGAGAAACCGGAACCCAAAAGCCCGCTCCATGCCAATTATTCGTTTCACGAGGAAAGACTGCCGGCAGCCCTTCCACGGGGTGATCGCCCCACGCAACGATGTACCGATCAAATTGGTTTACGTCTCGAAAACTCGATGCACGCCGCTCAACCCCCCGATGGGTTAACGCAGTACGTTAGTGCGTTACAACGATAGCTGCCAAGTCGAGTTGGCAATTTTTTTCTTCTTCTTCTTCTTCTTTTTTTTGCCTTTTTCCTTTTTGAGCCGTGAGAAAGAACGCGAGGAATGAAATTACTCGGACCATGATTATAGCATACAATGTTTCTCGGGGAGCGTTAAAAACTTTTGAAGCATGATTGACACTTCTCTGCATCTCTGTTATTACGTCTTCTTTGCTCTTATCAGCTTTTAGATTGAAATTATACTCGTGGAGCGTGGCGTGTGCTTTGGATTTTTTAGTTCGCTATCTTTGTCGATGTAGGGGGGGAGCGTTGCGGGGGGTGCAGTTTTGTGCCGGCTCTTTTTCATGTTGTTAATCGTATTATTAAAGGATTGCGAGTACGGAATTAGCATATCTTTGGTATTAATATGCGAAAGGGGTGGGCGGGTACTGAAAGTTTGAAGGTACCGACGTAATGGACGGGGGTTTAGACTTTCGCCGCAAAGATACCCGCTTTAAGATCCCAGCTATCACCGATTTTTTTATGTAATATTTATGCTATGCTCACGATGGTGAAGAAAGTGCCTCAAATCTCTGAATAACGGAGAGAGAATAAAAAGCAAGGGTATCAAACTTAGAAGTATCAATAGTAGGCCAAGACATTATACTCCGCATTTTGTTTAATTTTGTTTGACTTTTGTTTTATCGCAAACGAACTGGAAAGACAAATGATGTGCTTTCAAAACGCATTTTTTTTGCATTTGTTTTAGAGAAAAAATAAGAGACTTTGATAATGCTCTTTACCAAAACTAAGTTTAATTATCTAAATAGAAGGTTTTATTCTACGAAGTTATATATTTTATTTATTCTACTAGTGTAACATTTCAAAAATCGAATGAATGATATAGACAGCAAGCGTTTGGATGAAGTATATATGACATGCAATCGTGCCAGGATGTACCAAAATTGAAAATACCAAGCCGGGGTTACATTTTATTCCGTTTACGCTCTAGTTGATCCACTACGTAGGAAATACGCGCACAGGCGCGTATACTCTATCGTTGTAATAATGGAAATTGAAAGTCTGCCGGGATACGAAGGATCGATCGAGCTGCGGAAGTAAGAAAATTCGTTCCACTTCCTGCCCGTTTTGCCGAAAGACCCTGATTTTTCTCCCTTTGTTCCTGCTAAGTTTATTTTCGACGTCCTCGCCGGTCACGTACCATACTTTACTCTTACATTTCATACCTTCCATATATTAATACAATCGAAGTTTCTACCATTACCAAAATGCTTCAAATTTATATCATCCTCGTGTATATTGTAGAAAAAAAATATCGATATAACAAAATTGCACAGCTTCTTCAATTACTCGCACTCCATCGACTTACCAATCTCTAGCATTTTTGACCTTTCTATAATCAGTAGGAATATTCCTCCATTGAATAAACATCATTCACTGACCTTTACGACAAGAGGGGGAACACAAGTATCCTTACGCCTACAATTTTTCTATAACCATCGAAAGTCGTAGGTTTAATTCTTCTTTTTCTCATTCTGATTTCCCACTCTTCAACCTTATACCGTTGTGCGCAGCTTTAGCCCGTGCTCTCTTCCTCAAAAAGGACCCTCGCTCTTTCTCGTTCTCTGCCGCGACGAATGGTTTCGCCCAGAGGCAAAATGGAAAATTCGATTTCCTCGGCGACGAGGCGCGGTGCGAAGAAACGAAAAGGCGCGAGAAGAAGATGCCGCGACAGTGGGATCGCGGGAATAACGATCGACTCGGGAACCGCGTAAAGAGAATTTTGCCCTTGGAACGGGAACATGCTTGAAACGAACGGGAGCCTCGGAGCTGCCTTTACCATCAGAGTGTAAAATCTACTTTCGTAGTCGTTAGCCTCGCCGCGGTTGGCCGAGCTATTTGATCGAAATTTCGAAGCGGAATTGAAGGGATTCCCGGGGTCTCGTTCAACTTCGATATGGAGATCGTAACTCAAATTTCTTTTAACGATTTCCAGGATGAACGTGGGGGAACAGCTTTTCGATCGTCGTTTAACCTCGGGAAGCACTACGATTCAATCGTGTTCGCAGTTGCCCCGATATCATTACGATTTCTTTGTCTCGAATAAAGTAGGTGGTGATGAACCCTGCAGAATATTTCTTTCGTTTTTTCTTTTTTTTTTTTTTGATACGGTGTAGGTATAGGTTACGCAAGTGGTTTCCTGAAGACGTTTGAAAATCATCAGGAAGCATGGTATTTAAATGCGAGCAGATGTACCTAGACCGACAGATGCTCTTGAAGCAAACCGAGAAGGCTTTTCATAGCTGTGTCGGTGCAAATTCGTTCTGGTGTCGCGCGCGTATTTGCAGATGGAGTTCAGATCGGGTTGACGAATCAAAAATAGTCAGTCATACGATCTGCGCAGGACGGGTATATGTATATATTTCAGGATTAGATCAGATTAGACCCCGTTGGATTGAATGCGCCAAAGAAAGAGCTATTGGTATTAACCAGTTCCGCAAATAAGATCCCCTTGTGTCGCATACGTACGGTCACATATAGCCCGCCAGATGTAGAGTTAATGTTTGCAGGAAAGGAGGATGAACATTGTGCGGATTTGGCCATAAGATTTCCAACAATCGAGGTTGTACGTCATGGCTGTCCCGAAACGCGACTCGCCATCTGCCATTGTCCATGTCGTCGAATAGGTTCATTAGAGGCCTTCAGGAACGTTATCTCCCATCAATACTTGGGAATAACTTTCCATCAGATGTGCGAAAATGGAAATCGATCACGACTTCTAGCGGTAAAACCTTATTTTCCAGCATCTTATATTACACAATACGCTCCTAACGAGGAGCGATGAAAGTTAATCGAGGCGTAGAGATTTACTCCGAATACATCAATTATTCCTCCAACAAACTCGCCGCTTAATAATATTACTTTACAGAAACCTACGGTTTATTATCGCGCTCTCACCCAGCAACCACACGATCCTCCATCGGAAATCTACGACGCAACGATATTCCCCCGTGGAACCCAAACGCAGCTCTTCACGGGCATCCGTACCTCTCGCGAAGCGAGTTTACTCTATTTCGTAACAGGCCGACTTCGGCTCGAATAACGTGCGTTCTTCGAAAAACATTTCGGCGCAGAAGGCAAGGGAGAGCAAGAAAGAGACTGGTCCGCGTTTTGTGTCTGCCTCGGAGCAGGAGAGAGCGAGCGCGAGACGGGGAGAGAGAGAGAGAGAGAGAGAGAGAGAGGAGGAGGAGAGCGAAAGAGAGACCTTGAAGCTACGCAGTTCCTGCCAGCGGCAGGAACGTTTCTCGAGTCGATATATCGATCCCCACCCCCACTCGCTGCTTCCTGCCACGGGAACAGGACTCGGCCTCCCTCTCCCCCGGCCTTCCCCCGTCGGCGTTACCCTCCCCCACTCCCGCAGGATGAGTCACAGCCTCCCCGTAACACACCGATGGGCGCGCTAGTAGAAATGTGCGCGCTCGCAGTCGCAGTCGCGCACGAGGCGCGTTTCGGTGGAAAGAGAGAGGGCGGCGGAGGGTGAGACGGAGAGGGCATCCTTTCTTTCTCCCCCCCCCCTTCCCCTTCCCCTCCACCTCATCCTGCGCCCTTCGAGCCCGCGCCCCTTCGCACCCCTGCTACGCGCAGTCACCTCGCCGGCCCTCCCCCATCCCCTCCGCCGGCGGCCTCGTGCCGCCGCCACTGCCGCCGCGGATCCCCCACGCGCACGCAAAGAAACGCACGCGGAAAACGTTTTGTGCACGCATTCGATCGACCCGTCCAACACGCCGGCGAAGTTTGCCACTTGCACACCGCCAGAGCCACCTCCCACCGCCTCTCCCTCTCCCTCTCGCTCCCTCGCCCCCTTTCTCGCTCGCTCTCTCTCTCTCGCTCTTTCTCTTTTCCGCCCTCTCCGCCTCGCCGCCTCCCTCTCTCGCGATCATTCTCTCTCTCTCTCTCTCTCTCTCTCTCTCCTCGTCCATCCATCCAGCTATCTCTCTTCCCCGTCCCCCTTCCGCGTAGCTGCCGCCACCACCCCCGTACTCCCTCATTTTTCCTCTCTATCGCGTTTTGTTTTTCGCCGGCCGTCCTCCTTTCCGCTCACGCGGCCGCACCCCCGGCATCGTGCTCATCGTCTCCTTTTTCCCCCCCTCTCTCTCTTTCTCTGTGTCTTTCTCCCTCGTTTTCTTTCTCCTTCCCTCCGGAGCCTCTCGTCCCGGAGGCTCCTACGCTCGTCCTTCTCCCCGGCGCGCTTTTCCAAGGAGAGGCAGGACAAAATTCTAATGGGAGACTACATTATTCAACCTGAAGGCAAGCGGCGGACCTGCGCGTAAATACGCCCGCTCGAGTTTTTCTCCGCTTTCAGGTTTCGATCTGGGATTTCCTCGGGCCCCCCCCCTGCTGCCTTTCTTCCGCGTGTCCTTTCATCGCCGGCGCGATGGCGGGCGGGGAGGGGGCTGGGTCTTTCGGTGGCTTTAGAGAAGGTAGACGAGCGTTGTGCCTCGGTTGAACCATTGCAATTTTCAGTGATTGCAACATTGATGGACGTTGAGGATTGGATGGACGATGCGGTGGATTCCGGGGGAGGGTGATAAGTACATTAGTTTCGAACGGTTTTGCGAAACGAGTGTTGAGTGGTGAAAATTAAAAGGCCCCCGGTAGCTCGATGGACAATGCGCGGTTGGAATAATTTGAGGATGAATCCACGATCCGTGGCGCTTCGTCATTCCTAGCGATCGTACGCGTGTATTGACGAACTTTTAGAAAATCCGATGTTTTGTAATTGCACACTCCACTTTCGCGGTTTTGGGTACAAGGTCGATGTCGATCCGATGGCTGCAGAGCAAGACCTTAAAGCTATCCGTATAAACCTGTAATGTAAGATCCAATTATTCGTTTCTAAGATTGCCGGGTTAAAGATTAAAATGCAAATCTATCTTACCTGGAAAGCTTGTAGCTATCAGCGTTATAAAATATGAAGGAAGTAGATATGAACATGTAGTTCATGTTGCTCACGTGCACCTAATGACAAGGTAGTCTACTCCGTGTATTGTGTAATTATCGTTGAAAAATGCAAAAAGAGTCTTGCATGCGCCGCAGTGTTATTGCGCTACTGAGTTCAGTTGCTGCCACATACCGGGTCGACGAGCGATCGAATTCTGGACGATCAAAATTCCAATTTCTTTCTTATAAACCCTACCGGGTAGAAGGCGTCCAATCGCTTTTCCCATCATCGTTGCTCCAGGCAAGAACGTTACTTCCGTCAGAGTGCTCGCGGAAACACTTCATACATACAGCTTCCATTTTACCTTCAAAGAACCTGGCGAAATATTTCCCTGCCCTTTGTAAAGCGCAACTCGAATACGTCGTCTCAAGGTACGTGCCTTGTTACGCGTATGGCTCAGCAGGTATTTTTTCTCCTTTGGTCTTGACAATCCTGATCAATGATACGGCGACTCTTAACCCTAGATTCGAAAAAGGATCCGGCATCGTTTCGAGTCGATCGAATAAAACGTACGCTTATGATTGAAAAATGCCAATTCGAACGAAGAACGTTCAACATATGCATATACGAGTTAGAAATTTTAAACCGTTATTAGGCGTAGATACAATATACATCAATCAATACCTGTGCCAAGCAGTAAAGCGCATAGATAAACGTTTGCTCTACTGCACGTTAGAAGGCGCGCGAATGTAACTTTCTTCCACTACCAGTCGAACTCCTATCTTGGCGAATCTCCTCCTTGAACGAGCTCTGCCCCGTTCTATCCTTATTGGGCTATCAAATTCTCACCTTAACTTCAAACGTCTTCGTGCAATTATGCTTTGATGAAGTTTCTATCGAAATAGAAATCATCTTGAATACACATTGAACCTACTCTGCGCATTAAACGTTTTGAGTAACGTTTTGGTAATCTTCTTGAACTAAACATTAATTCTAATCTTTTTACAGGAATAATTAAAGTATGCATCGAAATGTATATGAGGATGTAATATATGCGGGTCAATTTAAAATATCGTCGAATAATTATAGTTGTTTCGATTCTGTTTCTTATAGTAAGATCTAATTTATGTGATTCGAAGATTTATGTGATTTTACTTTTTCTTTTTCCTTTACGAAGGAATTCTCCTCTCAACCCCGTTGGATGGATAACGAACTTTCACCTTAATTTCAAATATCTTCACGTAATCTTATTTCTTTCAAAGTTCTTAAACGAGACCGTATCCCCCTCCACTCGCGATGGCCGGATGCCAAGGCTTCGGCTCAATCTCAAATACCTTTCTATAATCTTGTTCCTTTTCGAATTTCTCCCAAATCAGATTCTCCTCGCTCTGCCATCCTCCGTCGTATGTGAAAAAAAATTCTCCGAGTTGCACTGACAAGACACGATACTCCCAGTCTTCTTGCTCGATAGATCGAATGAAAATAAACGCAGTGATCTCGAGGAGCGGTGAAAAAGCTGGTGACAGTTCTGACTTGTTTTAATGACACTTACCACGATCCCACACCTGAGAATATAAAAAACAACTCTTCATCATAGGTGCCACGCCTAAACATTTTTCGAATACCAACTTCATTCACCATATCAATACTTATCGGATTTTAACTAGAATATTTTCCTATCAATATTAATTTCAAGCTGAATGTCAAGCTTTTAAATACACCTAAAGAGGAGCAGAAACATCGCAAGTGTCCGATCTGTTCTTTTCTCCGGTACATCCGGAATTTCAGCGCTCGTCAAGAGCACTGCATTTACCTTCATAGCATCGACGAGGAAAAATCCACGCTCCCAATCGACGTCTTCGATCCGCGATTCTCCGCGGCCAGGCGCATCGAAAGCTATCTCTGCGAGTCAATTGCCGCCGAATAATCCGAAATCGATGTTACCGAGAGCGACGGCCGTGCTAAATATCATCGTGGTCTAAACTGCGGTCGCGGTTTACGGGGGATTACGAGCATTGCGCGAAGCCCCGTAAAGGATATAATCCGGCTAGATTCGCCATATCGATTTTGAGCTGCAGCTCTAATGCGTCAGGCACGCGCGTCTCTTTCCCCGTGTGCGTGCAAGTATTCAGCGAACGCGTGCGCGCGCGCCTTTTCGAATGCGAGCTGACTCATGCCTCTCGTACGTGTTCCACGCACACCAGGATGCGCGTACGCCGTGCGACCTTGCACACAGACATTGTATGCGTGCTTACGGGCTCCCACGGCGCCTACGCTTCGCCGGTGCATATTTCGAGGGATTTTTCAAATCGGTGCTTTCGCCATACCCAGAATCCCGCCTGACTCACGGCGTAGCGCGATCGATATTCCTCGGTGTCGTACGTTCGCAGAAATGCGGACTTTTCTTCGGAACTATTGCTACGCGTCGCTGCATCAATTTTGCAGGCCCCCCGAGTAGGTGTGGAGAGTAACAGTAAAAATTGTCCCGCAATTTCTTTTCGTTCGAAGAGATCGCGCTTGGTATATCTTTGTTTCTGGAGAAACGAGTTGTTTACTTTGAAAGTGGCCCAAGTCCATTTGTAGGTTATTTCTGTTGCGCGTCGTAACGTGGACGACTTGAAATTAGCTGTCATAAACGATACTTGCGGTTAAGTATATTCGGAGTTATTCAATAACTCTGTGAGAATAGTGCGTGTTACAGTTTATTTAAGGCGATAAGAGGATAATGGATAATTGCACTAGTGCGTTTCTTATAATATCGATGATCGTGGTATATGTAAGTTATAATTCTTTTTGAGCTGTGAGTGAAGGATTGAGGCGCGGATGTTCGTGGTAGCTTACTTTTGTGTCTGAAAATAATTCCATTTATTTGTATACGCGTTTTTTTTTGTCGTCGAGGATTATACAAGCTGATGTTTATTGGTTCCCATCGTTGCTCTGTTTTCCGATTTTTTCATCTTGCCCATCGCGCTCATATTCCACTTGGCGTGAGCCCTTACCTTTTTTTTTTACTCTGCTCTTTGTGTACCGCTCTTCGAGTCAACTTTCGCGCTTTACAATTGCCCACACTTTTTCCGTTTGCTTTTGCGTTTGCGTCGAAGATACTACATCCGGCACGCCGGCGGATCGATACCAGCATGCGAGAGAGCGGAGAGAGTCTCTCTCCGTTAGGCCGTGGCACCGACCCTGAAGCCAAGGCAAGACCTTGAGCCCGCGCGTCAATCCCGTGAAAGAGAAACCGAAGACACCCCGGCAGACGAAATTCCTTGCAAATTCTCTTTCCCTCCCTCTCTCTTTCCCTTCCTCGTTCTCTCTTGCTCTGCCCAAAAAAGCATTTCTAAAACGAGGCAACAAAGCGCGAAACGCTTTCGAATTTGAAGCAGGCATTCTTCAAAATATTTCCGCTTCTATCCGAAAGCGATATCTACGATTTCGAAAGTGGAATTATTCTGCCCGTCTTTAATTCTCGAGACAAACTATATAACTAAATTTATTACTCAAACATTTGAAATATATTAACACCGATCGCCTTATCGTATTTGCGAAAAGGATAACGATAAGCTTGATATTTTGAATCGAATTTGAAACGAATCGCTCGTTATTATCCTCTGTACGGATTGTAAAAGTAGGAGACTGGAAAAGGTAAAACATTTTGCGTAGATGGGGTTAAGGACAGAGCCGTGCTTCTCCAGTATCTTATTACCAAAGTATTAGCCGCATCTCGTCTCATTTCATCCTCGATAATACGATCGGGGCCGGAAAATGTGCGATGGCAAAAAAATGATAAACGAGCAGTTTTCCTCGCGTACTTCGTTATCTCAATCGACAGAGCACCCCGATCGTGGGCATTTCCAAGCGTGGCGTCGAGAGGATGCGCGTACTGTCCTTTCCTCGACGGCGTGGCGCGGCTGGACGCACTTTTATGGACGATTCCTGACCGTCCGTCCACTTTGGATTCTTTTTTCTCAATGCACTCCGCTACTGGACTCGTACACACGGTGGATGGAGCAGGTAAAAAGGCCCTTACAGCTGTCTGACAGCTGCCGCCTCTGTCCTATATACATACGTGATGAACCGCTCCGGCGCACTGGCACACACGCGGCTTACACGCACACGCGCATGAGCACGCGTGCAACCCGTACCGTTCGCCGCTCGAAATGCATTTCTGTTCGGTGCACGTGCACCACGCGTACGTTTGTGCTCACAATGCGTGACGGAGAGGAGAGGGACGATGACGGCCATAACGGAATTAGTGGCGCATCATTTCATCCCTTTTCTCCGATTGTGCCATCCCCCCCCCTACCCTCCTAGCCCCTCCACTCCTCCCAGGGGTGCGCTCCTGCGAATCTCGTTACTTTTTCCACGTCCTCATTTGGCGATAGGTCCAACTGCTGCTCCTCCGTCAATCCCGCCGATCCAATCGTGATTGGACTGTGCGCCAGCAAAATGCTGCATCGACGATACCGCGCGCCGCTCTCGATTGTGGATATCAATGGATCGCTCACGATTAACCTAGATTTGCGCGAACGACAAAATGCAGTAACCCTCCGGCGGGCCAAAGTTTGTCCTCTTTTGTGCACGATGGCCGCTTTTGCGTCGCGCCTTGCGCTTGGACGCTTTGGACGAACGAACGGGGATGTTTGTCGCGTGCACGTAATTATTCTTAAACGTGCATAGTCGATGTTTTATATTACGGATCTGTTAGCCTGGTATCGGGATTTGGATCGGAGCTGTATTACTGAATGCGCGGTAGATAAGGGTATGATAGTGTAATTAGCACTTTTATGATTTGCTTATAACGGAAGAGCGTTAAGACGAAAATTATATCCTCGAGTCTGTCGATGAGATAGGTTTAACGAAATAGCGATAGAGAATTAATGATGTACTGTAATATGGAGGGAATACTTTTGGTTCTCGATCTTTTTTTAATTACACGCGTGGAAAGAGCAAAGTAAAACCCTTAATTCTGAGAGTATCGAGAATATTGCAAACCCGCGATCTTCGCCGATAATGCGACAGGAGTGCTTCGAATATATTCGAGTAAACAGGGGCTTTTCTGGCTTCGAAGATCGGTTAGTATCCCATCATCCTCTAGTAGACGAGGAAGACTCCTTTTCCTTGGCACTTTATGCTGGCCTCGAAGGAGACAGTGAACCGCCCGAAGAAGACGAAATATCGAAAGGAACGAAGTGAACAATAGAGCCGGCTGGGATCGAGTGAGACAACGGCACGGGAATTATGTCGACAATGCTGCTGATTGCCGGTTCATTATGACGTCATAAAAGCGAATCTAGTTGGTACGGTATGTACCTACCGCTGACGATAAAGGATAATCGCTCTTGAGGCGTATACAGGGCTCTTCAAAGTCCGATAAGTAAGGCACGCTGGATTCGCTTAAAATAGCTATATTTGAAGTATATGCATATGATTTTCCTGAAAAAAGGAGCTACGAATTTTCGCACAGTTTTCATTCACTTTTTTCCTTGGAGGGGGATCGTTTAATTTCGAAATGATACAGGAAATAACATATTGAAGTATATGTTTATGAAATAGATAAGAATTCATAAATAAGAAGAAATAGAAGAATTTAGATATATGAGAATGAAATAGAAGAATTTAGACATAAAGAGAAGAAATAGATAAGAATTTAGATTCGTGGCGCGAGTAAACGAAGCTATTTTGTACCGATATTCTGAATCAGTGCGCGAAGATTCGAGCAGACGCTACTTTTCCAGGATGCGATGATGGTACGAGGCGACGATTAAATGACAACGCGTATGCACACTTACGTATGATTTATTTGCGCCATGGGGTAACGTGACACGGGTCATTCTTTTTCTGCCTCGCCATATCGCGGCTACGTAGGGACTTTGAAGTTAAATCGAAGGGAAGCAATATGGCTGAATTAAAACGATTCGTGAGGGAGAGGGGAGATCACGACTACTGACGCATTTAACTGAAATTGGCCGCGCAAAAATGGAAGGGCTTTCAAATCGCCGCACATAATTGATCCAATAGGACGACCACCTCCATGATCAGAGACAAAAGCCGCTACACCGCGATGCTTTCCTCACGAAGTTTTGCCAACATGATAACCACAAGTTGTTTTCATCGTTGCCACCTACTCTTGTAAAATATCGTATTTCTCTTGGTAAATACACTTGTCCCCTTAAAAGTGATAAAATTACGTCAATTTCCTTTATGAAATAACATATTGAAATGTATTCTCATTCTTTTTATACACGAGAAAATAACGAAGAGTCGGTGGTATTATTCGATGTGTTCACGTACTATATTCGAATACACGATAGTTATTAAAAATATTGCGTTAATGCCGCAATAATCGTTTTTCACGATACCCTTATCATGGCTATGATAGGCTATTTTTGCCAATGCCTGTCGTTTCTATACGATATTTTCTCCACGCCACCACCCGCAGTTCCTCGCGAAGAGAACAATCGAATCAACGTAAATCCTCTCGATTCCATCCAGTCCGATGCAGAACTTCTTTCTCAGCAATTTTGTACACCCGAAGAGAAAAAGAAATCGATAATATCACTTATCTTCTAACCTTAAAGGTCGCTCTACTCAGCGAACGACTCGAGGGAATGCTCCGTATAAAGTGTATAATCTTCGCATCCACGAGGAATAACTTCGACTATCTCGTGTACCGACCTTGAAGGCTGAACAGTATCAGAGGAGTGCCGAGCAAGTATGCGCGGCCGTGAGTTGGCCAATCCAAATTTGAATTTCACCGAAGCCAGTGGCTGCACACCTCCGGGAGGACGAATTGGAGCAAAGTAAGCCGCGGCTAATTCCAATTACGAATGGCCATTAGTTTTATTCGGAACGAAAATCGGGTCAGAGCCGGCTCGGGTGTTCCCCCTGTGTGCCTAACTCCCCTCGCGTGCTAATCGATCGTGCCCTGCCGCTACCTTGATTTATGTTGCACGCTAATTACGCTCATTTACATGAGGATAGATCAAGCCCGCTCCAATTAGATTCACCGTGACGATTGATCAGCGAGCAAGCTCCGATGAATCGCGCCGGCCGGGGAAAGCTGCGCTTAAAGTGCTTGGAGTACGTGGAGACCACTCGGTGGCGGATCAAAGAACGGGCGTATCGTAAAGTCAACATCCCGGAAGATTCGAAACCTGGCAAAGTGCACTCGCATTGGCCCTCGTGGCCGGTGTCTCACGTATAGTTAGAATCGTTATGCGTTTTGACGATATGTCAAGCAGGTGTATCGTCCTTATTGCAGCATCGATTGCGAAGCTTTATCGGTGAAGAGGCGGCCTTTTTATCTGCCGATCGTAATGACAGAAGAGCTGTTTACAAGGGGCAAAATTGTGGCTGGGAGTATCGCTGATTACGGTGTGCTATAATTAAAATTTCGCGAAAGATGCGACTCGCGCGCAGGTTCAGGTGCTGGTAATGAAACGTTTACCCGCAGTAGCTAGCGCGAGAGGACGTATAATTACGATCAATGTTTATCGAGTATGCGTGTAGTTAACGTATTGTCGATCACGAAACATTTCGTGTCATCGTTTTTAACGGCCCGAAATGGGCTGCGAAGTATGGTGGCTCGAACTATGTATTACGTTGTTACTATGGCCCTTTAAATCGACGTTCGTCGGTATAAGCAAATTATTTTTGTAAAATACGATGGAATAAATTTATCGCGTAAACGATAGCAGCTATAATAGGTACTCTCCTACGGATGCATGGAGAATTAATATCTCAGAATTTCCACGCTAAGCCTTGAGATAAGATTATACAGATTATATAAATGCCGTTGATAAATTTTTTGATAAATAGTTATAAGCAAAATACGGAGCGACGAGCCTATACTCCGATAAGACGTTAATCTCGAAATTTTGTCCTCGTACAAGAAGACAGCTGGGACGATTGAACTCCGTCATTTATTCTCCAAACTTATTTTCGTTATTCATCCTCTAAAATCAATTCCCTAATTTATACAACGATTCTTCTAAACATCGTGCATAAGTGCAAATTATCAAGCGACGTATGTCATTCTCCTCATATAAGAACACGGTTCAACTCCTTTATTTATTCTCTAATCATCCATTCTCTAAATCACCTCCCCAAATGTATATTACTCTCCAACATTAATTCTATAATTTACACCATTCTCCCCAACATCGCTCACAAGTGCAAATCATCGAGCGACGCGCCGTACTTCTTTTCTCCACGCGATCGCCATTGGCCATGTGAACCTAGAAACTAGAACGAGCCGGCAGCTGTCGCGTCGAAGCCGAAAACGGAAGCTGGCAGGCATCGTGTTTGTACAGTAACCATGGTTACCATGGGAGATCCTTTCTACGAGGATGCACGGTGTTAGCCTACGGTATCGCCGGCAGCAAAGGTCCTACGGTGTCTCTGCGTGCCTAATCCGCTATATTGTACGGAATTTCAGCCCGATTCTCCACGGTGACGCCGGTTTTGGATTTCCTGAATTTATGGGCCGCCCTGCCCTACATACCCGCCTCCCCCTCCGACTGCAACCCCAGCCAGCGGCAGGGGGGATCCTGGCGGATAGTAATTCTTTAATACGTTTAATCGGCCCCGCTCGTAGCCTCGCATTAAACGTAAGTTCTTACTGGGCCCTTTTACGATCGCGGAATAAGATAAGGAGAGTTATGGGCTATGGCATTTTTGTGGGAATTTATCGGGGCGCAGGGAGGGGAGGTTCGATCGGTACAGGAAAGCCATGAGAGGGGGGGCACGTCCGCCTGCTCGCCCTTTCCTCCTCCGCGAAAGCTATCCCGAAGGAGGCAGGGCCGAGTTCTTGCCCGGCGTCGTTAGAACGACGTTATGGATTAATTCAATAAGTCAGCGTGTCGGAAATTTGGATCGTAAAGTCGGCGGATGCAAGAGACGTATTGCGAGGGGTGCATCGCCGTCATTATTTCCCGCTTTTTATTTCCCATTCTTCTTAGAAACGACCGGCACATCTGGCACCGCGATTCTCTCATCGATCCCCCGGCCCAAGCAATCAAGACGATGACTTATCGGCGATCGTAAGCGGATACCGCGCAACCTTTACTTCCCAAACGATTAATTCCCCCGCGAATTCGAGTCGCGCCACCGACATTGTCCTTTTGGCATCGCTCAACATTTCGAGCAACTGTATATCTGGCGCTGGCCAGCAACTGTTCCTGGGCGCTTGGACAGATGTTTCCCGTTCAGACGCTTTTGGAGGCTGCGCGAACCGAAACGAGGACCACGTGTGGAGGAAATCCATTTCCTTTTACGGCGGCTGTGGAAAACGGTCAGAAATCACGAGGCTAGGGCAGATGCGCCCGGATGTTTATGTCGATGACGGGGATTCTTACGTTTCTCCAAATCCAAGTGCGCCGTGAATCGCTCTGACGGAGCTTTGCGTGCTCAAATCTGAACTTGGAACATATCTACTGTGTGCATTGAGTTTCTTCTTTCTGATTGTTACCAGTGTTGCAGTGCGCTTTGGCTTTATGAAAAGTATCAAGATTATTTTGCCATTAGCCAAGTGTACCGTCGGTATTTACGCTAGTCTTATTCGTGATGGTTGAAAGCATAATACTTTTGTTTCGATTTTTGCGATAAGGTTGAATTGAATAAATAGATTTTTTTAATGATCGAGAGAAGATTTTCGCTCGTTCAATAAGCTCGAATTTATTATTGTCTTCGGTATACGAGGTCGTAATTCCTGGTGGTGCTAAGTTGCAGCTTTTCGACCACTCTGCATAGTTTTTTTCAAGCTACGTTTTGATTACAGAGAATATATATACAATGTTTAAATTGCCATTACAGGAATTAAATGATAAAAATAAGTATCTCAAATTTACAGTGAAATAATAGTAAAAGCCTCCTAAGTTAGTAACAAAAATTACTAGAAAATTACTAGAAAACACACATTGAATTTGAATTGTTCGTATAAAACAAATGAATTACGAATGAAGAACGAATGAAAAGGTCGCTGCAACTTAGCCCTATATACGAGCTCGTATACCCAAGGCGATAATAAATTCATAGATTCTTTTAATTCTCGCAAGTAAGTAGGAATGTACTTCCAAAACAAAGCGGTTCTGACAGGCTGTTAGTCGAGTCAAGACTTTGGAATTCCGAAGGACGCGGCGAGAAAGGACGGTGAAGACGATCGGAAAAGGGAAAATAGATAATCCGAATCGGTGGAGAAGCGTACCAAGTACAATTTAGCACGGATGTCAGGAGCAACCGATCCGCTCTCAGCGAGCAGCTGTCTATAAATATTATATTTCTGACCTGGCTCTCTTGCCTTCTTTCTCCCCCTTTCCCTGCGTCAGTCCCTCCCTCTTCCATGTGCCGATTACCCGACATATACCTGGGCTTTTGTTGCTCCTGCGAGACCATTTTGCCCCAGAATCGATGACGCGCATCAAGCCCGTTTTCTTTGTCATGCTAAACGGATTAGGAGCGTCCTGTTACCTCGGTTAGTCGCGAATCGGCACTTGCGTCATCGTAAGTGCGGCAAACCGCACGCATCGCGCCCAAAGATTCACCCTAGACCTTCGCTCCTCCTTTTTTGTTATATTTCCATAACCGTTTTCCTCGAACCTCTCGCATCTCCGCCTTGCCCCAACGATCACGACAACATGGAGTCGCATTCTCGACAGGAGGATCGCGATAAAGATGGTGTCGACTTTGAGATGAAATTCCTCGGCAACCTCCTTCGAGTCGCGATTCCAAAAAAAAGGCGCTCTTACCGCGAGCAAATTCATATCTCGCGCATAAATGTACACTTTCCCACGCGGCTTACAACGTTACTCGATCAAGATAACCGGGCCCCCATTCAGATCTGATGCGCCGATAGCGCGTTGCTCGTTGAAAATATTTTTTCTCCCGGCTAATTTAGCTATTTTATTCCTCTCTCGCTCGCGCGTTCATTTATCAGGCGGTGCCGAGTTGCCGATTGGCAAAAAAGAAGCGAGGAGAAAGGAAGGTTTCGGCGTTTCTACCGTAGACCGTTACGGGTTTAGGCATCGCAGACAATGCCGGATATTTTTATAGCGATTCGCGACGGCAGCTACATCAACATGACCGGTTTTCCACTCTACGTTTGAACATCTGCCGCCTCGGTTTGCGCGCGTGTGCGTGCGTACGTACGTGTGCGCGCGCACGCAATGCCGCGCGACACCCGTCGTCTTTGCTGTCACGAAAGAAATGCACGCGCAGGGAAATCGAATAAAACTGGCTGTCAGAATTTCCACAAAGCCCGCGGGTGGATGGCGCACGGTTATGTCTATTTTTACGAGCACAGGAGCGCGCGTCGGAACGATACGGAATACAAATTCTCGTCGGGATTTCGGATGGATCGGCCGTGAAAAACTTGGTAACGATAACACTGGTCTGCATTCGAAATCTGTCCGAGTTAGAAATAGTTTATCCCTATTCGTTTCGATGTAAAGTAAACGAATATGGTGTTTAATCACTTCACGAATATGATGAAAAACAGGAATGAATTTTATAACAAAGGGACATTTTTGCAATGTCAGTAATTTTCTTTATCGTTACGAATAAAGCCTGGCAATGTTGAGTATGTCATATTTTGTTCTTACAGAAGCCATTTTGTTTACATAAATGTCCTCGGTCGTGCTTAGAGAATGTATCCGCTCTTTTGTCTCGATAATTTTCTACGTTCAAAGTTCAATTTTCCCAGGTAGATAAGAAATCAAGCGCGAACCTAACAAAAAAATTCTGACATCATATTCTTACTCTTCGACCTCAATTCGGTTAGAATCGACAATTTTGGAAAGAATAGCGACAACTGGGATTCTTTTCCAGACCGGGTCTAATTACTCTCACATTTGATAGCCCGACAATAACAATGGGGCCTTGTCGAAATTTTCATTAGGAACTTGGCCGGAAAAAAGCCGCTCGTAAAGTACGAAGAAAGGGATCGGCCTCGATGTATGGAGCCGCGTCAATTATTCGAAGGGAACAATCGGCCGATCGACGCTTCACCGCGTTGCATTCTGAGCGTGGCGCGTAATCCTCCTCGACGATGATGAATCGATAGAATGGCCGGGAAAGCCTCCGTACTGTGAAAAAGCCGGTAATAGCGCCGATAGTCACGGTCACGGGCGAAAGAGAGGTTGGCCGAGTCCTGGCCAGAGAGTATTACCATTTTCGCGCGCGACAGACCGACGCTCTATTCATCGTGCGAGGCTGAAACGAAAGAGTCAATCAATCAATTCTCTGCCGTACAATTCTCGCAATGAGATCTGAGTGAATTGCATTAACCTACAGACATACATTACGCGTCTATGCGTGAGCACGGTGTACCCGTAGGATAATGGGCATACCGTGACGGTGGTCAACCAGTTCTCTATTATCTCACGTTCATTTTTATCCGCCCTACGCCACTGGCCGGCTCGGGCCCTACTGAGCTGGGTCGGTACTCCCGCGAGGAGGATCCTCGCGTGCGCCAAGGAGGACGGTGCCTCTGCGTTTAACGCTGTTTGAGGATTCTAATTGCGACTTTCTTTCCCGCAAAACTCGGCATCCCGCTGCTTATCGCGATCATTTGCCAACGCTCATGCATTATTCAGATCATAAAGCGTGGTGGTGTACCTTTGGGCCCGATCGAGTGGAGGTAAGAGGCTCCGGCGATCGAGGCGGACATCGCCGATCCCGAGCGATCATAATTCGCGACTCGATAATGCGCGACGATGTACGGGCCGCGTGTCAAGTGTGTGGCCCCGGTACGCGCGATTCGTTAACGTCGCCGGCCCGTGGATTTCTCCCGGAACGCCATTGTTTAATCTTAAAACACTCGACGGGCGACAAAGCGGCTCCCCGGGGATGGCGACACTGACGAATAATGAGGCACGCGCGGTGCAATTCGCGGGGATGGATGGAGCAGGGGGCGAAAAGGATATTGGGGCGAAGGAAAGCGCTCCCGTTCGCCATTTGTCCGCGAGTTCGAGGCGAGGCTCGATTTTTGGCCGCTCCTCGCTGCTCTTCATCTCGATGTTTAGTCTTACGATTAATTCCCCGGCGTGGACCGGGTTGACAACCGCAATGGTAGAATGGTAGGTGGCATTATGCACCGGCACGTCTATCATACGCATACGGCCGCATACGCTCATCGGATCACGTGGAATTCAAATCCTTGGGTTAAGAACTGCCGTCCATCTCTGCTGGCGGCTCTAAACGCGGGCGGGCGCATAAAAGTCGATACGCCGAAGGAGATGGGGCTTGAGTGTGCGCCATTCAGGGAAAATTAAATAGCGATCGAGTACTTTCTCGCGTAGCCAGTCTTGAATCCGTCTCCCTGAACCGTGGATAAGAATTTTAAATGAAAAGAACCCTTGTCGTCGTTAATTTCGGTGACGGTGTTTTATAGGAGTAAGAGTGATATGTGTTTTTTTTGATATTTATGCACGAGGCATGAGGAAAAATAATTTACATAGGAGTTTTAGTATGTTGCGCTAGGTATTGTAATTTAAAAAGCATCGAAAAGGAAGAATTGTTTTCTTTCCGTCCTTAAGGCGAAGTTTCAGCTCGGAAGATTTACTTAAAGATAATAGGGTGGAGCAACGTTTTTCTTATCTGTGACGTTCCTCACATACGATTAGTAAATAAGGATGATTTTTGTACGCCGCGATAATCGAGATGGCGGTACTTCCACAGCAGGTAAAAAGGACGTGGACAAATATTTACAGCGATAAAATTTCGTTCAAAGTTTTGACCGTATCCGAGGGCTACGATACGGAGTTTGTGCCGTTGGCCCTAACACGAGCTTTGCGAAACAAGAGTAAAGTCACCGTGAAATATAAGACTTTAATTAAATCGACCTAATATATTACTAGTCTCGACAGCCGCTAGATGTAGGTTCGAAATTTTCTTCCTTTGCTTAGACACCCTTTAAATTGAGCGCTCCCTCCAAGCACGTAAAAAACTTGTGCTCCGTTAAGCTTTATACTATTTTTCTTAAAACACGTTAAAGTTCAGTTACTTCATTGCTACGCGTTGCTCGATTTAGGGATATATCGATGTTAATTTTATTTCAGAATTTTACCAACTTTAAACTCTGTTTCTCCAAGCTTTATACATCTAAGTTTCTTGCGTCTTGTTTTTCTTTCTATGTATATACGTTTTCCTGTAGACAATGATAGACGAATCCTTGAAGTACGTTAACAATGGATATGTTTTCCAGTTCACTACTCAAAATGCATGAGAAAAAAAACCTTAACATCCTTTGCAATCCAATTAAGAATATGCCGTGCATACTCCACTCGAAGGTTCGCAGTGTCAATGTACGAAGGACATAAGAATTATGGCATTTCTTCGGGAATTCTTTAGCCCAAGGAACCGCGGACCCGATTTTACCGCGAATCTCTTTTCATTCGTTCCATTGTACCTCCGGGATGGCGGGTTTAATTAAAATTGCCAGAATACCCGTGAATTATGCGCGCTACTTCAAGAATTTCTTCATAACCCCATGCAAATGTCGGCCAGCGCGGTGCAACGAATTCCAAAGTATGCCTGTTATGCGTAATTAGGCCCCCGTTTTGCGGTATCCGTTTCTCATATCGAGCCATCGTGCGGAATAGATTCCCAAACGGTTATCGTATTGTTGCCACACCCCGCGTTACTTCCTTTTGCGGATCCAACAAAGGGAAATTCACGTGAGGTTAACCGCCGCACGAACGTTGACGCTATGTTAAGCGTGTATATTATGCGTTGAGGAAAGCTCCTCCTATCAAGTTAAGATGATTTAGATTTCCGCTTCCATTGGATTTTCACGAGAGAGGCCGAGCGGATTTTCGAACGCGTTGCTAATGCTTTTCCGCGCCAGATTTGATCGCGCATTCTTAGCCAAGTTGTTTCTCTAACGCGTATCCCGAACACTTCGATGCTCATTAAATATTAAATGCATGCGTGACACATGCTGGGTGGGTTTATCAGATATACGCATACATATACATATAAATGGAGTATAAAATTGCAGTACAAGGCCCGTAATTACATTGTCAGTTAAATTTATCTACCTTTTCCCTGACGGACTTAACCTTACCCAGCCAAGCGATATTGCCACGTCAAGCTCATTAATACAGTAATTATAATAATATATTTTTAATGTTCATTAACGTCGTTATTAAGATAATTGTGGACCAGGGTATTGTTCGGGGAAGATTGAATACCGGCCTGCAGGACGGATTATAATAATCCCGAGCAAAGCTGTATTCTAATGGAACGCTTAGCATCTAATCAAAACTCAAAACTTTGCCCCCAAAGCTACTCTTCTCGTTCCTCGTTCTTGAAAGACGCTCTTCGAGAGACTATACTCTTTATACTCTCGACAAGAGACTTTATAGTCTCGATATTTCAGGAAACCAAATCATCATTCGTATCGGTCTGCTCGCGGTTCATTTCTTATCAGAGCCATCGTGACGGTGATTATCGTCCAAGTAACGAGCAGCGTGTTCAAATCTAATGGAACACTTGGCGTCTAATCAAATCCCAAACTTTTCCTCCAAAAGCTCGTCTCCTGTCCTTTCGATTCTCGATCTCGAAAGGCGCGGGGAGACCTTGTACAGCACGCTTCTCGATATTCCACGAAAGCAAATCTTCATTTGTATCGGCCTGCTCGCAGTTGATCTCTTATCGTCGGGACAGTAAATTATCGTCCAAGTGACGAGCAGCGTGTCCGAATCGGATCGACAGACGCAGAACCGACGGACACTTGAGGCGACACGAGAGGGGCCCGAACGAGATACGATTCTCCTTGGTAAGAAGATCATGGGAGACGTTTCTTCGCCTTCGCACCTATTAAGGATCAAAGGCGGCGCCCGTGGGCGCCGTTCAACCGTGATAAGAACGCTGGTGACACGCTTACACTTCGCGATGTTTCTCGTATCGGGTGCCCCTGCGAATAGTGGAGATGTGGATCGAGACAAGGGCCTTTTTTATTTTTTTTTTTATAGCCAAGAGGAAAGGAAAGTTGCCGCATTGTCCGGCTTAGTTTTCTTGGCTTTGGAACTAGTTGGGGTGTGATTGGTATTGCCCG
This sequence comes from Ampulex compressa, assembly GCA_038496175.1. Lineage (NCBI taxonomy): Eukaryota > Metazoa > Arthropoda > Insecta > Hymenoptera > Ampulicidae > Ampulex > Ampulex compressa. The sequence continues at coordinate 76,147 of JBCFXI010000013.1, forward strand.
GTCACCCGTAAGATCGTAAAGGAAGTTCCTTGTAAACAAGCGATAAATATAGCAAACGATGTTTAATATTGTCTTATACGCCCTTGCACATTGAATTTTTTTTTTTTCCAGAGCGATTTGTCATTCAGCGCATCTCTCACTTGTCCTTCCGTACGCATTTGCCGCGCTAGCGTGGAGTTTTCTCGCGTCCTTCAAAGTCGAAGTATATTTGCATCGCTTCGCATTTTAATCTTCACGATCAACTTGATTACGTAGAACAATTCCACGTCTTTTATACATGGATCACTTCAAGATGTCCTTTTAACCCTTTCCAGCCCAAATGATTTTTCTTTAGTAAGATAATTAGATTTGAAGGGGAAACAATTTAGAGGTACTCGAGTAGTAGAAGCTAATTATACGAATGACGCCAAACAGCATCATTGGTCTGAAAAAGGGTTGAAAAGCGCGCCTCCCTCCCTAGATTCCCATGCGCTTCACTCTCATCAAACTCGAATCTACTCACAACGATATATATACACAATTTTCAACCGTCTTTAACCCACTCTTCTCAGCTCCACGCAAAACTTAATGGAGCACCAAGGAAACGTGGAGTTTCCGGTTGGCGCTTATGGGACTCGCGCACCATCGGGTCCAGAGGTCGAAAGCCAGTAAATCAAGACATGACAAAGCGTCCGTTCTACGTGAATTCGTTACAGGCCAGAACTTCTCTGAAAGCATAAATTCAACTTTTCCCCCCACGGCATTAAATTCCACGAATCCACGACGTCGAAACCGGAAGCGGGCCTCCATCGGCATTTCGGGCTCTCTCTCTCTCTCTCTCGGTCGCTCCGCCAGCCGGAGTCCACGGGCCATTTGCCGCTACGTTTCTACGCGTCCGCCCGCGAGGAAAGAGAGCGACGATGGTACGTAGAACGCAACGACATAAATTGATTAGGTCCGAGCGACCGGTAGTTTGGCCGGGTTGCTCGCCCGTAGCGGGCGCAGGGCTCGATCGCGGATAGAAAAATCCTGGGAACGAGACCCTCGCACAAGAGGCCCGAGCAAGCCAATGAAAATAAAAAGGATGTCAGATTGCCGCGGCGTCGGAAGTTACGGATTAAGTTAGGAAGTAGACAGTTAATGTCGCTTCGGAGAGAGACAGACGGACAGACGGACAGGGAGAGAGAAGGAGTGAGGGAGATCGGCCGGCGTTGGATACGTTGCTCGGGCCGCGTTCGTTGGTTCGATCGGATCCAGTGCGATCGAGAAGCCCCGGCCAGCCTCTTTTTGCGCCAACGCGAAAGCATTCTTCTGAGTTTGAAACTGCGCCTTTCGGACGTTCGTCAAGGCGAGCTGCCCCCTCAATGCTTAGACCCAACAGCGAGTTCCTGGACGTATTTATACGTAACGCGTATGTCCTTAAAGGAAAAGAGTACTGGGGGGAAATGTGAGTAGATCGATATAACGATCGGCGCGCTGTGGTATATTTATGGAGAATTTCAAAAAACGAGCTCTTATCGAGTATAATAATTTTTTTAAGAAGAGCTCTTATCGAGTATAATAATTTTTTTAAGAAGCGACGGGTCGGTTATTTTGACTGCTTCAACTGGTTAAGTGTTATATACTGCGGTACTGTGCGTTGACTGATTTCGATTTTACATGAGTAAGGTTTTTGTTGAGGTAAAGCTTAAAAAATAAATTGTGGATTGAAGTGAGAAAATGGTTAAAAAGAGCCTTGGTTCTTTGGTGTTATTTAACACGACTTCCTTTTGTTTCTCAATTTTTGCTGAGGTAATAGATGAGGTATATTAAACCTTGATCGCATAAAATAATCGAGGATGACCAAATTTCTATATTCTACGAGAATATTTTATTTTCCAAAGACCTTAGTTTTCCTTCTTAAAATAGTCGCATGTTACTTTCTACGTGTGTACGTGCATTATTATTCGGAGGAAATAGGTGCGCGCAAGCATCGTCACTTCTTCGCGTGAGTGTACGCAGTTTCATTCTGTTCTATGATCGACGTGACAAGCGTCTGCAGACCCGTCAATAGTCGGTGGAGCCATCACGGGCACTGGCCGTTTAGTGACCTTTGGGGGTGGATGAGATGGCGGTATTACGTCTGAGGTGGAACCTTGACCCTAGACCCAAGACTTTGTTTGGGTGGCCGCGCTCGTATCGCATGCTTCCGAGCTCCTTTCCCCGATATAACGCCCGTTTATCTGTTTTTTCTCTTTTTTTTTTTTTTTCTCAAGAGAACAACCCCAAAATATTTCGAGACGTCCCATTTGTTATGTCTTATTACACTCGTATACATTAGGAACTCCTAACCTCCTTGTCTATATTTGTATTTAGGACAACTCGTGAATGCGGTCTGAGCTTGCGATCGCTTTTCAAACTTAATTTCTTTATCTGGATGTGATAGAATTGAAAATTTTCTGTTGTCAGAAAGACAATGCGTGTGAGAAGATTGATAAATTTTGACTACTTAACGAGTAGCCCAATAATTAAAATTGATTAAAATTCAGAGATAAGTGAAATAGAAAAACTGGAATATAAGCCAGTGAATTAAGTAAGATCGAGAAAGAAGGTATGGAAAGAATTGGACACTGGAGTAACTGGACCTGTACTTATTACTCTCGCTTTGAAACTCATCGTATTCTTACATGCATTGAAAATATATCACTTAGTACAAAGCTTGGACGTATTGACTTGTGTATACGCAATCCATGGCTTAGCTCAATTTGTATTTCGTGGAACCGCGTTGAGCTTTGAAGTGAAATCCGCAGAGGGAGAAAGCAATTCGAAGAGGAAGGAAAAGCCAGACGATGCAACGTGATTTACACGGATGCTCGTCCCACGAACCGGCTCGTGTTTCAGCCCATCGTTCACACTGCTCGACCAAATTTTTTCTGCTTACTCTTGCTTTACTACTGTTACGTTGCTCGGGCGCAGCTCTGATTTACAAGCCTACCGTATACCTAAGGATGGCTCTCAATCTCACAACCTCGAGAACACTGAGCTAGAAATCTCAAATGGTGCTGTGTTTCTCTCACAATCCTTGCCATTCGATACGTCTAAGAAACGTTACAGTGGATCCTTCAAGAGGTCTTTCAGAGGCGATGGCTTGAGAAGCAAAGGTAATACATTAGCATAAATTAAGGCAACTTGCGTGAATTATATCGGTCATCAACGAGCAGTTAATTCGCACACTTCTTTAATCATTTTTAAATCCTCCAGCCGGTTTTATCGGAGTAAGAATTTCAGTCGACAGAACGACATTGTGTGTGAGAAAGTCTCTAACCACTAATGCGTGACTCAGATAATTAAGGTTGTAAAATTTTAAGAATCCCATGAAATTGAGAATCATAAATATAAGGTGGTGAATCGAGCTATATCTTTGAAAAAAGGCGTGGAAACAATTGGATACTGAGGACAACTGGACTGCTGTTCTGTCGACTGAAATTCTTATTGCAATAAAACCACACGAAGAATTAAAAAATTCTTAAAGATGCTCTTTAATGACCAATATAATTCACTCAGATTATCATAAAAGTCTCACGAGTAATAATGTTCGAATTTAAATGTACGAATTTAATATCAAATCTTAAATTCTACGAACGATAATTTGAATCTCAAACCTGCCTCAGAATTGATAAGATATGTAGCATTATACAATGCACGATACGCAGATGATAATATACGTACCTTTTCCTCTTCTTTGTGAAGATAACAAACAAACAAAAGATCCTTCTGACGAATCAGCGTGTAAATAAGTATACGTTCCCAAAAAGGGTGTGACAACGCGCACATAATAGGAAGGGAGGGCTAAGAAGGACAGGGAGAAGGAGCCATTACAAAGTGCACACCAGTAAACGAGGTTGAAACCCCCGATCGTGGAAAGGTCCTCTTCAGAATGGAGCCGCGTACTGCAAGGGCGTGGTACATTACGCTTCTTGGCAGGGTCGGGTTCATAATCGACTGCTTGTACGAGGGAAATCCATTTTGTTCCAATATCAAGGTCACATTAGCAAAGCAAATGAGGTTTCCAGGGTCTTTCGAGTATCAGCTTCCCACTACCTGATCTTCGGCTAGACATCGTTATCCGAGAGATTTCCTCTCAGTCTCTGATGAATGTCTAAAAGTTTCATACAAACATATCTGCGAGTTCAATACTTAATACTTGGTTCTTTGTGGGCAATTCTGAGATATTAGAAGGTCGATGCTAAGAAACTGAAGATACTAGCTGATAATAAACAGATTAACGCGTGAAATTCGATACAATTTATTTAAGAATGATTTTCTCCATACCATTAGATCGATCTTAATAGTAAACTCCAATTTACCTTCTGTAATTGAATTCACCGTAGTGTTTATACAAAATTTAGCGAGATTACATTTCGAGCTATATTTTATTAACTTCTCAGTAATTTCCTGGAAGAGAACTTTATTCTTACGCGAAAAATATCCACTGTCATCAGTATATATATATAATACTCAAGTTCACAGGATGCTTCTTGGGAAGGTAAGACACCTGTGGGGAGACTCGATGTCGAAAGCACGATGCGCGAAAGTCCCATGACGATGTTTAGCTTCGCGGGTGGCGGCCAGGGGCCGGAGGTGACTGCAGTCGGGGTAGACGGGAAGGACAAGGGATGACCTCAAATCCAAGGGATGAAAGTACCGGTAACTGACCTACCCGCGTTGTTGCGCGTCTTATGCGAGGCGCTGGCAGTTCAGTCGTTAAGTAAAATACTACATGGGGGCGTCCTTGATACCTCCGCCTCCCCTTATATCCCCGCGTATTAAGATATCAAATGGCCAAATCCAAAGTCCCCCTTCCAGATGTCATGTGCCCTCAGCACGAGCCTCGCCGACGGAGCCTCGGCTACCCTTTTCTGGTGGTAATGTATCGCTTGCCCTCACAGCCCCTGGAGAAACTCCGGTCGGGGGTGGGTTTCGGGATCATGAATGAAATCCCTCCTAGAGGGTCGGTTCTAGGGTGTCTGACCCTCCGTACCCATACCCCTGCCTTACTCCTGGCCCAGCAGAACACGCTTGTACTCGAAACAATAACATGACCACGTGGACCGTCCACGTGTTCGGCGTTTCCACCTACCCGAAACGCGCTACCTCCCGATTTACTTCCAACCCCGCTTTGCGTAACCCTCTGCGAGTAAAACTTCGCCCACCAAGAATATTCGTATCCAATTGGATGCACGTATGAATAATATGGAAGTGTACTTGGATATATATACACTTGGAGAAATACAGTTTCTTCGTAAGCACACTCCGCGATTAGATTCGTTTAAGGTAACCGCGAAGAGGCCGATCGATTTGTGTTCTATTAACGTAGTTCATCGTTGATCGGTTTCTGATTACCGATTATTATCGTCGTTTCACGTTGAATAGCGACACTGGGAGTATCGATGTTGCCCTCGATGTCGCCCTGCTGCTGTTAGAATCGAACCGGATCTTGCAGAGCCAAAGCGCCTCCTTTTCTGGTATGAAGGATTGCACGAGAAGGAGGATGTAGATGTGAGTACAGTGCTCGAAGGCGAGACTAATTTTGAATAATACGCGAACTTTGGATAATGAGAGGAGAGAAGGAGGACCAATAGCGCGACAGCTTATCCTGTCGGCGTATCGTACGGTTTACGTGGAATTCGTACGAGGGGACGCTCGAGGAATAAAGCAATTACGCTAGTCGGGCATAATAATTGTCCTCGTTATAAATAGTACTCGGCGTGGAAGAAGACGTATTAAATATTCCCCTGCCGCTTGAAAAGCACGTTATTTCCATTAGTTACACCTGCTGCCCGGCGTCGCGCCTTGCACCGCCGTTTCCACGCGGTCCAACAGCGTGAAAATGGTGCACGGCCCTTGCCATTGCTTCGCCCCGCTCCTGCGCCGCCGATCGCGCCGGCCATATCGGCGCTGATGGCCGACTGGTGCGAATTTCCTCCTAATTAGGGATCTACGCGGTATCTATTTTGAACGTTAAAGTACCCGGAAGCAAAACGGCGGTCAACCAGATTGGCCGTTGGACGGTGGTATTTGCCAGGAGGTTATTTTCATGCGGTAATAGATCTAGTCGAGCGTACATCCACAGGGCTGTCGTCACAAAATTTCTACGAGGGTGAGTCTTGTGCAAGGTCAGATCACCCCAGTTACCAATTTTGCTGTGCAATGGGCGCGTGCAATGTCACGCCCGAAAAGGTGATTGAATTGATTTTGAGGACTTTCCTCGCAGGAATTGAGGCCCACTTGCGTTGTGATATATGTAGAGTCGCGGGTTGGGAAAGATATTATTTTTTTTCTTGTTGAAAGTTATTGTTTGTAGATATTAGTCTTAGGATTTTTGAAGAATAACTTTGTGTACGGGATTTTTATATTCTTGAAAAGAGGTAGTTTAAATTAGATCAAGCTAATCGGGAATTTCGGTCAATAAAGTTTGATGCTTTAAGTACAAAAACTGAAGCATAAGAAACAGATACGTATCTTATGAGGATCTATAGAATTAGATATGAGTTTCTTAAATGTTAGATATCATAATAATTTATTGGTACATTTAAAAACAAAGCACCTATCCAGATACAAACTGTGATACTATTTTTCTATAAACAAATAGCTAAAAAGGAACATTTCATTTGTACCTTTTGCTTACGAATTTCTTTCACGGAAATCTCAGACCTTTTTCAAAGAAAATACCAGTAATGCAGTTGTCTACCCTCTGATAGTTCGACAACCTGCAAACGAAATAACGTCACGGTCATTCGAATTTAATTACCAAAGTCTCAGAAGTAAGTAATTATTTACATTGGCAAGATCGTAGCATTTTAGCACTTGATAATATCTAAGACTTCAGGATTAAAATCCCAGAAGTGACAAGTCCAATCGGGTTAATGCTTCGGACCGCGTTGTATGCTGGCAGTAGGTATAGGAAATAGAGTAACGAGCCCAGTTAAATTAATAAAACAACGTCGGTAATCAACGACTACCGTTTCCACTTTTGCATGATCATGTACAATTCTTATTCAATAACCTCATATTCTCGACACGCGTATCGCGTTAGCCGCGTCCGTGTGTTGCTGCTGCAGGGAAATCTGTGAGAGGGCTTACGACGGTTTGAACGAGGGACCGGGTCAAGGGTGAGATGTACAAGGACAGGAACGCAGTTTTGTGACCTAGGAATAGTTTCGGTAAAATCGTAAAGATTACTCCCATAACACAAAGCTCCATGTTGCTTTGGGATTTGACGCTGCACAAAGTCATTTACTATCCTATCAACATGGATGTAATTTCTCATTTTTTCTTTATACTAGAGACTGACAAAAACAGACTCAAAATATCAAACTTTATGATACAAATTGAAAAAGAAAGGTATTTATAATCTATGAAAAAATAAAATTTCTCGAGAAATTACTATATTTCATAGCACTTCGGGTTGTATAGTATTATGGATCGAGTGAGAAATTTATAACCGAGTTTTTCTCGCAATATTGGCAGCTGGACAGCGGCCATACGACATTCAATGATACCGTGAGTGAGGCTCGTATTTACTAGGCGCGATCCGAAGTCTGTACGACGAGTTTCACTCGTTTTTATAATCCAACGGGTTAAAACCGAGTTTGGTATGGCACTGGCAACGTGTCGAGCTCCCGGTACGCGAGTCGCCGGTTTGCACGCAAGGACGCCCCTGTGTCGCGGGGTTGTATGGAAGCCAGCTGCAAACCGCCCAAGCGGGCCGAACTAAGATCGCATATACTCGAAAACGTTGTATAAATAATTACTAACTCTTCAGCCACTGCTCGCCATTATGAAGGCTTCCGGCTAAGCGGTCATTTTGAATTTCACGTATCTATTTTCATTTTGTTTTTCACATCGATCACCCGAAAGATTAAACGAACGACCTGTTATTTAAAAGAGGATCTAAAACGATCCATGCTGCCTATATGGGGCTTAAAACTTCAGAGTCGATGGAAAGGTTTTATACCTCAATTCTCCACACAATAATATCCCCTTCTGTGCTATTCAACTCTATTTAACTTTAAGTATACTTTATTTTAATACTGATCGTGTTGATTTTATTCATTCTGAATTATTTCGTTTCATACGGACATTGAACGATTTACGATAAGAATAGATAGTGCAGATTTACTTGATCGCAAAGCGATTGCCACGGCATACTACTACATTTTGGTATAATTCATGATAACGCGTTTATTAAGCGTTTCGATGTCTTTTCGATAACAGCTACCGTGATCTCGTTACTTTGTTCTTTTCATTCAAGATTCACAATGAGGCACACGGAGTCTACTTACCTGTACATCTGCCCGGTGCGGATGTACAGGTCGTCCCGAAGTTTCAGCCCGCGAGCGGTTTATTTTCGACCGGAAGCCAGGTCAGCAGGGAACCGCGGAATTTTTTTCAAAGTCCGGGATTTTAATTTTCCACGCTGTTAAGTAGCAACGTACGAGCGCAAAGCGGGAGAAGGGGCGTGACTTTCGATGCTCCGCCCAGCACGACGTGCAAAATGCTCGAAGTAGAGTTTCGTGATACTTGTACAGGATTGGTGAAACCGATCGTATGGTACACAGAAAATTAACCACCTCGGGCGACTTCGATTACCATTTTTAGGGCCCCAATCGCGCGATTGTTCGGCCGTTTTCTGTGCGCGTGCTGGGAAACACTTGTCTTCGAACTGCTGAAATCAGTTTGTATCACAACACGCTAATACTTTTCACACAAATCGGTATGTGATGTACAAAATTATTATTTCTTTCTGTTCATTTAATTTTTGAAATCGTTTTGTAAAATAATTCAGCCTGTATCTTGCTTCTTAAAAATTTGGTACGTATAGATATATCATATACGCAACGATCGAAATTATAACCTTAATTTCTTCCTTTCGAGCCAATCCAGTATTCCTTACTGCAGATTTTATGCATACTTTTTACTTAATGTTTTACCTTAAAGACTAAACTCATATTTTCCATAATGTAAATATTATTTATCCAGGAATTTGTAATTTATATTCAGATCAAAATAGCTGACTATACATATATATATCAACTCGATTGATGTACGAAAAGAGATACCAGAATATAATGCTCGAAACTCCGTTATATTACTTGATAAAATTATTCTACAAGCCGTAAAATGTTTTTCCTTGTAAAATCGTATTACTTGTAAAATGATTATTAAGCCAACAGAACGAATGACAATGATAGATGTTATTACAACTCAAACATTAGCAACGACCATTTCAAATGCACGACGCGGAGAACGAGAAACAAAAGCGGAAAACGTGTGAATTTTCATAGTACGGGTGTTTAAGCACGTTAATCGCGGCGGTGAGTTCTCACGTGAGAGTAATGCATGATGCATGTATCTAACAAGGCTAGAGATACCACAGGAGGTACACGGTTGCAGGTTTGCACATGGCACGCACGATAACCTGTCCTTCGGATGTACCTACCATTTTTAACCGTCGTACTTCTAATGGGTGCAACGGCTCTTTCGAACTCCGCGCCGACCATCTGTCGCGTAGTGGATATGGTTTGACGAAATTAAAGTCAGCTGACCCAGAGAACTGCGTGGTGTATGTACGTCCTTAAACCTTGCTAAGATTTTTTTCGAACAGTGTATTTGCACCCTGCAAGCTCCGACTGTCATTATGATAACGTCTTTGGTCGTGCAGGGTTAATATTTGCGGGATGCAGGATGAAATTAAATCATATCCATGGCTTTTCGCAGTTTTGAACTGCAAATTCATTATTAAGGTAAAAGTATTTTCAAACGAATATACACAAGTCGCTGTTTTCAGTTATACAAGACACTGTTTCTCCCGACTGGAATATTGTGTAATAGGTTTTTAATTTCGTAAAAATAGCCTTTTTTTGACAAATTAAAAATCTATTTTCTTTTTTTAAAAAAACGTAGGAAATACATGCAGATTTATAAACCCAGCGTTTAAATCGTTATAGTTAAATATTTATGGAGTTCAATTATCGAATGTTTACGGAAAAGTAATTATCTAATCATTGGTTCTCGGTTACGATTACTATCATACCTTTAATTCGGGATGTATTTCAAAGCTGGAGTGTTTAACAATATAAAGGAACATTCTTTAAACGCAAGGCAGAAGCGACGATACACACGCGTAAAAAGTATCCAAGGCAAAGGGGAAGTGCATTTGCATCGCTTGAAGTGCGTTAAAAATATTCAAGAAGCACCGCGTTTTGGTTGCAGCGTGTAAACGGACTCGACGCGTTCGACGCTTTTATCGGGGGGTAGAAAAAAGGGAGGAGGGAAGTAAAAAAATGGAAGAATACTCTCGATAGTCGTTCGTGTTCCTCCAGTGCCTACTACAAAGACACTCCGTAGAACTCAGCTATTTCGATTACTCGATATATTTTATCCACTTTTATCCCCGCGCCTGCATCCTCAATCGTTTCTCCCCACACATCTCTTCTCTTACGAAAGAAAAAGAGACAGATTTTAATATTTATACCCGTGCATTTCCTCCTGCTCGGTGGAGTGCGGAGTTTCTTGAATATTCAATGTTTACCGTATTCTATACAAAAAAGATGCGCCGATTCTACCCTTTGTCTCTCTTCTGCTACGATAGAGAACAATGCTCGCTGAAATTTTCCTTCCTGCCTTCACTTTCCGCGTAAAAAACGGGACAATTTATTGAAATAGTTATTTCTTTGTGTTCTCTTCCTTTTCTTTCTTGAAAGGAACAATTCGAACTGTTATTAACAGCTGGCCGGCGGGCCTCTTGAGACGAGAAATTTCAGCGTACAAATTAGTTTCGAGAAATTGATTATGCGGATGTCGGGCGTCGGCACGATGCCAGAATAATTCAATGCGGAAAATAGTATCCTCGTTGACAGATGTTCGATATCCCGGCCTAGACGAAGGTTGCAACAAAAAAGGGTTTGTAAAAAAGTATCACGGGCTTACACGTACATGCGATTCCACGCGTATCGCCTAGAAGGGTTAACGATAGGTATATCTAGTTTTATTATTTCCTTACAACACGGGTACCGACCGAAGCAGATGTCCCTACACCAATCATTTCATCTAAGCGGCCCGTGTTTGGTTGTAATACCTTCTTCCTGGGCAAATGTTCGATGTTGTCGTGGGTTAGATAAATACAAGAACCGGCTGCCACCGCGCTGTTTCCTTTCCTTCGTTGTTTGGAAACTCAAAAGTGTATACTTATTTTATACCTACGGCGCGCGTCGACGGAGCCCTACCTCTTATAAAGGTATACATTTTCCAATGCCGAAAACTTCCTAGGAAAGCCCAAAATAACCATCTCTTATAAAAGGACGAAAATATCGCATCACTTATGGTAATTTTGCTTTCGAAATTTATCTTTATTTATCAATTACAACGTACAGTGAGGAATTCTGCCAAAGTCACGGACAAGGGTGACGTTTTAAAATGTAAAACGTATTGATGAAATATATTATAATAAAATAACTTTAGAATGTAATGATATCAAATTATAATGTTAAACAGGGCATTTGTGATTCACGCATTATTAAAATAGGAAAAGAATTTTACTCGCTTTTGGTGAGTGATCGTGGAAAAATACGCAACTGTGCGAGGTTTCGTGGCGTTGGCAGGAAAGTAAATTGCACCGGGAGGCAATAGTTCGATCCACATAAGTCACGCTTCGTTCAAAGTAAAGGAAGTCAATGCGACTAGATTTATGGGCAGGGGCGATTCGATCTCGAATTATCGCACGATCGATCGGCTATCGAAGAAGCTTCTTACTTAATAATCCTTTCGACGCTGATCAATGCAGATGGAAAGCACGGCGATAGCAGCGATGTCAAATAAAATTTCGATTCACCGACGCCTAACCGCGAGTCGTGTTCGTTATCGAGAATTACACATCTGTCGGGCCGAGGTACAAAGAAACGCGTTTAAGAAATATTTTAATTAGCTTATCATCGAATCGGTGACAGCTGCCGGTGTGGCGCGTGCTTCTAATTGCCGATCTAGAGGCTAGATGGAGAGTTATCGAGGCCCGCAAATTTCTTCCGTTTAATAACGGGGATGTAACATCGATCACCGTTACAACGGTAAAAATATATGCGAATATTCATCGATGATATCCCGTAAATATTACCTTAACAGGTTCGCGTATACGCCCCACGCCGAATTTCCAATCAAGCTATTTAGAATGATACAAAATTGAAATTTATAAAAGAAAAATGCAATTTGAAATGTTTGGAAAACGAAAGATTGAAAAGGGATTGTTTTTTAACCGTTATAAAAATCGTGAGACATATGTTAGGATTAAAGTGTAATAAAGTGGCGAGATACGCTTCGCATGGCTTGAACGAAAATAGAAAATAAGTCCGAAAGTAAGGAAAAATCGGTCTCGTAGGGAACGTATTAATGCTGATTTAGAAATTTTCCACTTAAAGTCCTCAGCTTTTAGGAAGGGCAATAGTATTCGCTATATAATATTCGAGAATAATATTCGAAACTGGTTAGCCTGGTGATTTTATCGTTCGCAGTAAATAGTCGCGTGAAGTCTAATACTATCACTGTCCGTCGCACGCACCCCCATACGTGCATCCAATGGCGATTAAGGAAAGCATTCGTCCGTGTCTCCAATACGAGAGGGGAGAGAAGAGGCTCCTAGGGAAAGCATGGTTCCTGACAAATTCATTTGACAATCACATAAACAAGCTCCAGTCTCATTACACGGACGATCTTCCGCGCAAGTAGATGGGGATAAAAATGTACTTCGCTCAGCAAGACGCAGGGTGTGTATCGCAACATAACGAAATGGACGCGGAACGGTATGGAAATCCGCGGAGGGCGACGATTCGCGGAAAAACTAAGTAACTCCTTTGTCCGAATCCCATTCATCATACTCGACATTTAACGGGCCAAAAGCTCGTGGGAAAAGGAGCACTCCATGCCTCGACTCGTTCGGTGAACCGTAGTCATTAAGGTCGCTTCAAATCTCTCGAAGCTCTTACGTGGCGGATTCTAAATCACGGATACACCGGTCCGTGCGTGGAATTTGCTCTGCCATTATGGCCAGGGCCGGAGAGGAGAAGCGCGTTGGGAAAAGGACAAAGAGAGAATTTCTTTGCCGCGATGATTAATTACGCTCTCATTCCCGCCCCAAGTGTGGCTCTCTTGGCGATGCATTGCCGATATTGACATTTGCCTTGCTTGGCTCTCTCCCTCGCTCTCCCCTTTCACCCCTGACCGCCCCCTCTCACTCTCTTCCTCACTATCCTTGTCTCCGCATCGTGATCGCGCATATCACGCTCTCACCCTCGTCCTTTTTGCACGCTTCCCTCCCCGCCTTGTCCACGATCACGCACGTAGCTCTCCTCCTATCTCCTTCCATCCCCCGTCCGCGATCACGCACGCGTCTCTCTTATTCCCGCTCTCTTTTCAGGCCTTTGCTTTCTCCCTCTCTCCCTCTCTCTCTACCCTCCTCGCCCTCGATGTCCCTCCGTCTTTCGGCCACGCACGTCGATGCTCGGCTACGCGCGTCCCTGCGGGCGCAAACGTGTGCACGTACGCGCACGCACCCCCCTATTCCGTACCCTATTCCGTTCTCCGCGGGACGCTCGGGAGTCGGAAAAGGAGGAAAAGCGCGGAGGACCGGCAACGGTGGCGGGAGGAAAGCAACGAATCGAAGTGGGCGGAGGAGGAGGGGGAGGGGGGAGGCAGCGAAGTAGCGAGTACAGGGAGGAAGAGAGAGAGAGAGAGAGAGAGAGATGGAATTGAGGGGGCACACCCCTGTCTTTGGAGCGTACGCTTATCGAATGCACCGACGACTACGTTTTTCCTCGTTGGTACACCAAGACAGGCCTGTCAAGGGAGGCAGGTAGGTTGGTAGGTAAGGTGGGTAAGCTGGTGGGAATGCGCGTACAAGGGAATTAGACCATAATCGTCCACGCGTGTGCCGCGAAGGGGACGTTTTCCGCTTGCTTCGGACCTCGATGTTCACTCGTGCGGGGAGCCAGCTCGTACGATGCGTGCACGTACGCGCGGCAGAGGCCCGCGTGTTAACGCCACTGCGCCTGTTTCCGTGCCTCCGAGGCGTTCCGATCCTGATATCGTCACACCGTGCAGATGTAATTGCTTAACGTTGCGCGACAGAAGTGAGAGCCGCCTCTCCTCGGAGAGCTACCGAAATTCCTTCCTTTTTTTGCGAGCTAATTTAGCGTGCACGGGGAACATCCGCGGGGCTGGCCGTTGTTGCGCCTTTGCCTTGGTGCAACAGGAATTCGCGCAGGATGTTGCGCCAAGGAAGGATAACCTCGGTTTCTCAGTTGGAAATTGGTCACAGAGGAGAATGTTTATTCGCGTGTCGGGGCGAAGATTAAGAAGGCCCGTAGACCCGTATAGGTTTTGATTCTGAGAATTGCAGGTCGGTGTATGGGGGTTTTTGCTTGCTCAAGATGTCGCCGACGAATCGTTTTGAGGGTGTCGAAAGAGCTGGGAGTAGAAATATTTACGGCTGGTGGAAGATGTTTTTGATTATTCGGCATTTTCCAGCGAAACGTGTATCTTGAGAAGCTTGTGGATTGAATATGCGAGTAAGAGTATACGGTCGGTCATAGGTTATTATCAATTTCTATTATTGATTAGAAAATCAATATTGTCAATGTATATTGCACTTAAGTATAAGTACATCGGGAAATGAGAATGTTACCTTGCTAAAAGCCTGAGAGGAAATAACATTTGCTGTATTCTTCCTGGTGGAATTCATTTCCTTGGGTATGTTCCTATTGTCTACGACCCTCTTATATAGACGAACGTACTTCCCCTAAACGTCGACAAAAATGCAAGACAACCCTTTGAATCACCCTTCGTTGGACTGACGCTTACTGCATCGTTTAAGCTTCGAATTCTTTGCCTCAATCTGTCTTTACTTTTCTTTTTCTTCTTTTTAACGTAGGTAGACGTAGATGACTTTTTTCAAAATGCGGAGAAGAAAGGGAGGCATTCTTTCAAATGATCCTTCGTGGAGCCGATAATTGTTAGATTATTTTGGCATTAATTTATGCTCTAAGGTCTATCCTTACTTACATCAAGTCGTCATCCTTATAGATATCCACCCTTAAAGTGTCGATAAAGAAGCGAGAGAACCCTTCGTATCGCTCTGCGTTAGAACTTTACGCCATCTGCGGATAAGAGTAAAAGTCGGTAATTTCTTTGTCGCGAACGGTAATGTAGTTTTCTGTACGTAGCTACTGTCGGCATGCAATTACCTATGTTCCTCTCTATTCGCGGAGAACCTTCGGATTGTAATCCAGTTTTCGCAATTCGGAAAATTATATACATTATCATTTACTCATTGCTGGTATACATTTACCGAGCGCATCGCTGTTCGACCATTGTCAAAGAAGGTCGAGGAAACGGATCTTTTTCCAACATAATGCAAATATTCCTCGGATAAATCTTCGTTGGGATTATTTAAAATATAATATGCATCATAATGCAAGTGAGGTATACGTATATACTTATTTCTTCCTATGATCATCGTAACAACCAACATAATATGTCTTATAATAATTACGATAATAACTTTAAAGATTAAAACATAGCATATTATATTAAATAAGAAAATGCAGGAACAAGAGCGTCGCGTGTTTCTCTTCAGGTTTTTAAATGCGCACGATTATCTTTAAGAATAAATAATGTCTTCGATGATATGATATTTCTTGACAGTGGTTTATTACTGTTTTATACTAATTTGAAGAAGGCCTTGTTGTCCGTACAGTCGATCGATTAAAGGACAGAGAGACGTAGGAATAATCGAAGGCCATTCGCGTGATCAAAACCTATCTTTGCCCTGAAATAATCTAAACCATTTTGTCGACGAGAATCTAATCTAATACGTTGGCCCTGGAAGGTTATACTTTTATTACTGGTTCTATTGGACTTAACGAGGTCAATTGAGGTGATACGGTTGCCTTGATTTTACGATAGTCCAACGTTGTAACGATAACGATCCGAAAGCGAACGTTACGATGTCACCGCTGTGGAATACGATCCTGCGATATTAATCCTGCTAATTTGGTTTAAAATTCCTTCCTCCTGTTTCAGCACCTGTACCACCTGCAAACTGGCGAGGGTGCGTTTAGGGAAAGAGGAAGAGGTCGAGGCAAGGGTGCAACGAGGGTGAGTAATGACAGAGCATTTTATAGATGTATTTGAAGTTCTCTTCGACAAAGAAACAAATTTAATACAAACGATCAATTTTACAAGAATATCGTCACATAGCTACCCGTTCTTCGACATTTATCCGTTCATCGGTATATCGTATTTTGTACAAAATAATTTTTCATTGCAATTTTCGCAGCACGCCATCTACGTTTTGAAATCCTAACTCGATTTTCTCCACTGCGGCTTCATTTGATGGCTCTTGTGCTTTTTTAGCCGAGGCACTATTTCTTTTACAGTCTGTATTTTTTTAAATGTCCGAATAAGCAGTGAAATAATCATCTTCAATAGGGTTAATTTAGATTGTATATCAAAACTGTTGCAAATATTTATAATATAGGATGTTCAAGATAAAGTTACATTTTTTGTACGAAAAACTCGTCATACCGACGCTTGTGATAACGGATTTTCCTTTGTATTGACGATACTCTACCGAATTACGTATAAATATAAAATGTGGCATTTGGCATATGGTCATCCAAAATAATTATCTAAGATTCGTCTGCCTCTGAGATATGCATTCTTAATAAATGTATAGCCAACGAGCGCCCCTATCCGTTTCTAGAAAAACTTTGGAAAATGTAAGTAAGCACTTCTTGCTATTACCCGTACCTTTTATTTTTAGAACAAAGTCGGCATCCACTTTGAATACATTTCTTGGCAGCCGCTGTACAGAGTTTGAGAACTGATATTAAGCAAGGTGGTATTGATCGACGTGCGGCGCGCCTGTGCGTGCTGCACCGCCATGTTTAAAATGTTGGAGCTGCAACTGTAGTCTAGCTACTCTGCATTTGTCGAGCGATGAATGCTACGTCTCTTACAAATGCAATGTCGCGCTTATCTCTACGCCATTAAACATTTCCAAGTGCGCACTGCACGATGCCAAATCGCTGGGAAATTAATTTCCCCTCCCCGCTTTATGCCATGCGCATTCGGGCAATTAAAAATCCATGATTTCAACCATAAATACGATTTCGCCCGAATTACAGCCATCCGAACGAATGACTCCAATTAAATTCGGATCAGATCCGTGGGTCGCTTAATCATCCTTGTCGATCGTAAAAACCTTGAATTACGTAAAATTTTGACGAAATACATACGCCGCGACGTATCTGTACATCGATCAGAAACACGTTAATCCACCGTTTACCATTATCCGTGCACCGTTGGAATACAAGTTGCACCCCGGTTTTCACGACTAAGTATGCGCAACGATCGAGCCATAATCATTATCGGTCATCGCAGAAAGAATCACGGGAGAATGTCCGTATTGTGTAACATTCGACGGGCTTTTTCATATCCGCGTGACACTGGAGTATTATTGATCTCTAAAAACAAGCCATGCACACGTGTACTGGCAGCTGTGTCGTTTCAACATCTTTGTGACGAAACACGGTCATACCCCTTTTCGCCATTTTGAACGGAAAACAATAAAGGCCTAGGTGTAAGACAGCTGTAGCATCGAATCGCGGTGCCACTTTCTCAGAACACGGTACCAAATTCATTTGCACGTCGTCCAAGTCGATGATCTCGTCGTGTCAAGCCGCGAGGCGAGTACCGCGACAAGGGGTCTCGCGGTATGGAAAACGAGAGATCGATGCACTTCGACACAAGGAAGTCACCAAGATTCCTGGGTACGGGAATCCTTGAAATAATTAGCGGTGTTTTGACTCCTCCACCCCTTTTCTCCTACCCCGCTCACCCGCGCCCCTTCTACGCGACTGCTAAATTGCATTAGGTTGGCAAAAGGGTGGCAGGGGCGAGGGGGGGGGGCGATGTTCGCGACGGCGTCGTCGGAGGTGTTGGACTGCGCCATCTTGAATTTCCGAACAATGTGTCTGCTCCAAAGGCACCCAGAAGCGGAAAACCGAGAGATAAATTTGCTCCCCCTCCTCTTTCATCCCTTCAACGGGGGCTTTTCCATAGCCGCGAAAAACACAAAGCAACAAAATGCCGAGGCGCACAAAACCCGAATTCCTTTAGGAAGATCGGGGCCGGTATGTCGTTTCGTACATAATTCATTTGCAAACTTATTTCCCAACGCTTAATTATCGGGAAACGATGGAAAACGCATCAAAGTTGATTAGTGGCCGGGCAGGTCGTAGACTGCTCACGGTTAACGTGGTTAATGATAATGGCTCGTGCACGGTGGCTCAGAGGTGCGAGATACTGCGGCAAAAACCGATACCACGGATGCGCGACGAGGCCTCTTTGAGCAAACGAAACTTTGACAACCTGATTTCTGCAGGCAAAAAAATGACCGAGTCTGTTCGTAACGGAGGCTGATTTGTCGTGCTATGTACAATTGATTCGGAAGATATATCGCGGAGACGGAATTATGTCAATTATGGGAGGCGTATTAACATTGTACATTTGCCAAGCACACCATTGGTGGTTACGGTTGACACGATACTGGGCAGCGACGCAAAGGTACCGCGGAAACTCGAATGTGAAAATCACACCGAGGGTGAAATTGACCAGGCACGCTATGGGCGGGTATGGTTAACGTGGTTTCCGACAGCATCTCGTGCACGAGAGCGTGAAGATACACGTTGTTTGCATGAACCAGTACAATACGATACACGCAACCTACGTGTAAGCTAGCTTTTTTTTTCTTCAGAAAACGCGTGTTTTCTTAAAAGCCGCTTTAGCACGCCTTGGGTGAGCGATCAAAGGGATTCGTGGGATGGAATGAAATTTGAAAAGTCAGGGCTGATCGGGAAAGAAACGGGACGATCCACGGTGTGTGCGAATACGTTTAACGTGGTTTATGACAGTAGCCACTATGCAGGAGGATAAACGTGCGAGCTGTTGGCACGAGCTGGTACAATGGGGTGCTGTTGAACGTCAAGGGTCTTGCAAAATTGCGGCTCGAACACGTGTAAAACCGGTAATCTGATCGCGGCGATTATAATGTTCTACGTACGCGATTATTAATGTCAACTACACGTGCGCTCAGAAAACGACAAACTGCTCCGTTACGTTACGCTTGGATATTTGTTTAGCCGAGAACAAGTTTTACGGCTGAAAAATCGGAAGCCGTCTATCTTAAGGGGCTTAAGTATTTTAATGGGCGCTATGGAGCGTTTATCTCTCTCTCCTCGGAGATCATTGCAAATTGCGCAACTGGTCGCGAGGCAGCTAAATTAAAGTGGGATATAATTTACGATATTTTGATGATCAAGTCTCTCGCAAGTATAGGCAAGTGATGTTTCCGAGCGCGGCGCCGTTATTTATAGATCTCTTTCGTACGAACTTTTTGCATTTTCCAGTTTCTGCGTCGGGTAGCCTGCTCTAATTTTTTTCACACTCGGTCCAGTTACCGCGAATGATATTCTCTTGGCAGTAATTACACCCGTTACACGGCGACGATGCTTCCGAGCCTTGAATGATTAAAGAGCTTTTAATTGCCATTCGATGACATAACGGATCGCGAGTCGTCTTGCGCTCGCGCTAACGCGACGATTATTCCAGGCGTTCTTTCCAACTTTGTTGAGCAGAAGGATCCTCGTAAAGACATTGCGCAAACGGTACTCCGGCTTTGACGTAGGTACGTGGGCTTACAATTACGCGGGGCCCTCGTTAAATGGTTTTGCGCTTCAAATTCCGTTTAACGGATATTTCCGCTTGACGGATTTTAGAACGGCCAACGCCTACGCGCCGAAGGTAAATTCGCAATCGCGCGCCTCGAAGCGTGGCCCCTGGCCGCTAAAGGGAACCGCGCAAAGGTGGCCGAAAATCCCAGCGCGACTGGCCGCCGCAAGTCTGAAATAGGGAATAAGAGAATGTGCTCCGGTTTTCTTTGGGCGAGAACCCGAGTTCTCTCCTTCTTATCTAATCCTTGGACTTTGAGATAAGATAGTTGCCGCCCTTCTATTTCCGACCGTTCGAGTTAAGTAAGATAAAGATTGCCATTAGCTACGTGGGCCGAGAGGTCCCCTATGGTAATAGTCGTGGCTCGTCGTATTTTCTGAAGCCCGTTAAACCTTCGATCGTTAGCGTCACGTCCCGGAAAATGGATGCGCCTTGATTTTTACGTCCAACCACTTCCGGCTGGAGCTCCTCGGCTATACTTACATTCCGCGTCTCTTTCGAAGAAAGCGCACTCTGTGTTGCTGATAAATAAAAGCGCGGCACGGGAGGGGGGGGGGGGGATGCCATTGGGCAGGCTCGAATTTTATCCGGCTAGAGCGAAGGTTGAATAACAGACGATAAAGAGGCAGGAAAGAAGGACACTTTTGCGCTGCGCGGAGAAGCGAGAGTGTTATTGTACATGGCTGGTACGAGCTTTAAATGCAAAGGGGCTGTGCTCATGCGTAAATCTTGCAAGAACAGGCGCATACGCTCGTCGAGACCGATAACCACGGCCGTCGACTGGACTCGGCCTGTAATTGAGAACCCACACGTTTTCGAGTTACAGTAGTGTACCGCGGCATTAGTATGATGAATCACATGACCAGTAGCGTAGACATCGCATTGTACACGGAATGCTGACGTGGAGAGTTTCTCCGCACTGAATTGCCTACCGGAGTCTTTAAATCCTTCGTCGGAGGATGAGGATTATCCTACGATCATACGAATAAAATAGGATTCTTCTCGACCGATTTTCCAAATCCAAATTGAGCTTCGTAAAAAACCTCCATTTCCCTCAGCGTACTTAAACCCTATACGGATCACCGTACAAAACGCGAATTGGGTTAACCCCGCGAAGCAAGGGGGATAAGTGACGAACGCGAAATGAAGCGGCGCAAAGAAACTTATTAGACTTCCGCACGAAAGGAATAATCCATAAATCGCGAATAGTTGCGGCAAACTAAGCCCCGCGAGTAGCCTTCTATTCCAATCGATATTTTCCACAACGGCGATACGCTCCACGTGTTCGTTCCATTTACCGCAATTGCCGCCCGGCTGGCAGGCGTTCCTGCTCTTTCGAAATCATTTTCGAACTCAGATCCGCCCGGTTTCGGGAGAGGCACCAAGGTGATATCTCGAGTCGCGCGGACAGTAGCTCCTTCTTAAAGCCAGGGGGGGGTGGGGGGTGGGGCAGTCCACTTAATTATGCAAAGTGGCGACCTGCAGGGAGGTCCGCCGGTTGGGAGAATTTCGTAGACCGATCACGAGCACTCGGAGCGAGAAGCCATTCGCGAGACGCGTCGGCGTGGTCGCAGAAGGGGAACTTGGCTCTCCTGAAAGGAGCACCGTGGACAGGGAGGACTCCAGAGAGGTCAGATGGGCGTAATTCACCAGCGGTAACGCGCTCAGCAACAAGTTGCTGCGACGTTTATAAACGAACCCTCGAGGAATTATTTGGACTGCGCCGGTTGAAAATCCGCCAGGGCCCGCGACTGGTGCCGCGATTCGAATTACTATTACCAGGACGTGGGGGGGGGGGGGGACTAATAAATGAAAGTTTTCGGGAACTGTTCCAAGTTCTCGGGGGAAGGTCAGCGCGAGGGGGGGAAATTATTAGCCGAGGAGGCACCGGGGAAAGGTCAGCGCGGAGGAAAGAAATAGTTGCACGACTTACGAGAGCTGGGTGTCCCGAACGAAGCAATTAACCGAGGAGTAGGCTTAACGAGTAAAGTTTCGAGTTTACGAGCGAGGGAAGCTCGTGTTCAAATCTCACCCACCATCACTGGGATTTTCCGATGTAATATCAAACGTAGAGGCCGAGAAGTACGGCTGTATGTCACATCGAAATTTACTTCAAAGATTCCGAAGAAGTGATTATCTTCTTCCCAGTTTTTAGCGAAGCTTTATGCGGAATAGGACGGCGCTTCCTGATTGCCTGAAAACTGTATAGCCGAACTGTTAAAGTGGGAGATTCGGAGCTGAATAATTTCAGCGCTTAATGCAGAAAGTTGTGTAAACATTAACAAGACGTAGAGCGAAACTTTTCTGGATATCGCGCCGCTTTAAGGAGGAACAGATTTAGTCATCGCTTGCTTAACTTTGCGAGTAAAAGTAAAAATAATGATAAGAGCGGTTTTTTATGCGAATTGTTTGTTCGGCGCTGTATCAATATTAAACTGTCCACTGCGATATCGTTAAGAGGTGCACCGTGCGTTTTCTACCGTATCGCGCGCAGCGATACCCTGACCAATATTACTAAACTGAGAAGGTAACCTTGGTGAAAAAAAATTTTTTTTTTTTATGGCCATATAATATAACCAAGCGTGTTTATACTTCCTAAAAATACTTCATATCGCTTCACATAAAGATACCGCCATATGTTATACGAAAGTATAGTTTGGTAAAAGCGTTCTGTGAGTATACAAAAACATGTTCTAAAGATGTGACGCACAGCGTACTTTCCTATTGCCGCGTGACTACTCTAGGAACTATGTAAGGAATTAAAATACAACCTGGCTGGAATGCTCGACAAAAAGCAGTTGGGATAACTATACGTGTTGCAGCTTTTCAAGATTATTATGAAATCGTTATATAGTTCTTCTTGTTTAAGACTTGTTTTGGTATTTTGGTAATCCTCTGAACAAGTTCGAACATATGAAGCACGTAAGAGATACACGATAGAAGATATATATAATACGAAAATCGAATATCGCCTACATGCGGGCGCGGACCTCGTATCATCCTAAAATATCTTTTAAATTGTCACAGAGACCTTCTACACACATATTTACGACCCATTAAGTGCCTTAATATCCCCATGTCTTCCCTCACAGAAAATCCCTCATAATTTACCAAATCCTACCATTCTTACACGAATCCTTTATATATGCCTTTACACGATCAAAGTACATTAACACGCTTTATATAATACATCAAAGTACATTAATACATTAAAGAGTTAAGAAATATCCCCGAGACACATACATTCCTCCTACTTACCACAGACAAGCTTCAAACCATCAACCCCCTACTGTCCAATATATAACCATCGAAATCCTTTAACACCAAAGCCATTGAAGCCTTCCACGTAAACCTCCAATAATTCCATAAAAAAAGAAAAGAATGCAAAAATACACTACGATGGATTTCTCAAAAACGTGCCGCTCCATAATACTATATAAATCCCAAGAACAATCCATTTACCCTTATACCCTTATCATTTCCTCCTCTCTCACAAATATCCGCACCGTATCTCAATATCCCAAGACAGTCGCCCGTGGTCCCAGTTTTAATCCCCCTTGCAGAGATTCCCGAGGAATCCCAGTGCAGGGACGCGACAAGCCTAAGAGGGACGACAACAAATCGGAGGGCCTGAAAATCGCATCGGGGCGGGTGCAAGCCTCGCGGCTCCGCGAGGGCCACTCGATGGGTGCCGCTCTGCGGCGGCGGCGGCGGCGGTGGAAGGAGCGAGAGGTTCGAGCGCGTCATCCTAACCGGTGAGGTGGCCGACTGCCTGCGGGGGGTGGCGGAGGGGGAGAAGGGGGGGGGGGAG